>JAZBGZ010000016.1:76037-86085 GCA_037414795.1 Stenodera caucasica
ACTGATGGTAGTTTCTAAAATTAATTGTGTTTGTATAGGTTAATTACATGATATGGGATTTTGAGGCAACTTTAAGTTAGCACATTTCCAATTTGTGAATTGAAATTAAAAGAAATCTATATTAATAATTAGAAATAAATGGAATGATAAAACTTACGTGTACAATATTTTCCAAGAAGTACCGAAAAAATTCGAAATCAACACACGTTTTTATGTGTCACACAGCAGGAAATCGTTCAATTGTTATTTTTCTATTTCGATTTTTCTTAAATAAAATTCGATTATTTTGGCAAAATCTTTCACACAATATACCGGTAAAAATGAATTGTATTTTCTATTTTATATTATTATTGTTTTATAAAAATTATTCACTTTACTTGACGTACTTTCCTACTGGATTTCATTGGGCCTTGTCCAAATTCCCAATCCCAACACTAAAACTGGGAAATTTAACGGAGTAGGGGGATGTGTGGTTGGGCGCATGCTACTTTTATACTACCAACTGTATTTAAAATTAAATTATTTATTAACAAAAACACACAAATAACAATTATTTAAAAAATAAATTAATAAAATTTATGATTTTTTTTACAACTTTTCCCATTATAGAATTATTTTTAATGTATAAAAATAACAAAAACAGTAAATAATCTTTGAGTCATTTCTATTACCAACCTAACGTGAATCTAGGGGAACTGCATCACGACAGGTCCGTACCATAAAATATTTTTAAGCTTGAATATATCAGCGTATGTGAATTTAATTCAGTGAAACGAATATTAATACATATTGAGAAAATATGATTAAATGTGTAATTTTTTTGTAATTGTTGAATGAAATCCCCGACCTTCTAAATTGAAAAACAACTCAAGTATTAAATACATAATTAGAACAATTAACTGAAAGTCTTTGTTATATAAAACAAATATGCATATTTAAGTGTTATCATCTTTGTTGATAATATTTAACCGGGTATTATTGATATACAATATACAGATTATAGATAACATTTTTATCAATACTAAAAATTAATCAACTTTTTTACGTATTGGAATTTATGCGGAAATTCGATTATGTTTCAAGATCTTTTCAAATTTCATAATTTACTAAAAGAATTTATCAATATTTCCCGATTACTTTAGAAATTTTTGTATATTCCGGTCTTATTTACGTCTTTCAACTACTCATTTATCTTTATTTTATCTATATATTTCCTTTGAGTGTTCCACATTTTCAAATTTCGTATGATTCAAGTATTTTGCATTTATTAGATAACAATATCAACCAAACCGTATCCTGTATTTTAAAAATTGTAAATTTCGTCTATTTTTATAAATACTTGTTGGTTTCCAGACCAATGAAAACTGTTTATTATTTAATAATATTTATCACATGTGTTCTAATAGAAAGATTTACTCTAAATTGGTGTTTGATTCTCCTTGAAAAAAAAGCAACAAATAGAATGACAGTTTGACAATTTGAGCTGAGTCTGGACCTGTTGCTTTATGCTAATAGGGAAATTTCGGCGCAATATAGGTTTCGATGAATTTTTATTTTTTTAAAAGAAGAATAACAAGATTATATATTCAAAAAAATTCAAGAAATTCTAATTAACCAAAATAAATAATTATTTTTAATTTTTTGGTCACTCCCCTCTAAAAACATGCGCAGTATAGACAATAGAGGTCGTTATACGCTACCGTGGCGTTTTCTGTCATCATCATCATCGCTTTACCGTATCAAAAGAAGTCGATTTTTTTTTGTATTCCTGTGATATTTTACTGTGAAAAATTCGATATTTCCAGGGTTATTCGAACGAATAAAAAAAGAAGGTTTTTTCATAATTAATTATAAAATATATCGAAAATGTCTACATCTGGTGATTTTGGTAATCCTTTGAGGAAATTTAAGTTAGTTTTCTTAGGAGAACAAAGTGGTGAGTTTTGACATTTCTTCTGATGAGTTGTAAACTTTCATAGAATTGGGTGACAAAATCAATAAATCAACATACAGGACACTATTGCCGATAGCAAATAGTCAATTATTGATTTTAAATTGTAGTTTTTCAGTTTAATCAATTATAATTTAATTTTTCATATAAAAAATTGATCATCTATTTGACAGATTGTTTTATAGGTTAGGTGTTCCCACACAATGATTTTTCGGTCTATTATAAAAAAAATTAATTCTCACGCAACACTTTTATTGTTACAGTCGGTAAGACATCGCTAATAACGAGGTTTATGTATGATAGCTTTGATAATACTTATCAAGTAAGTCAATTTTTTTGTATTTTTTTCCATTATATTATATTGATTTCGAATTTTCAGGCAACTATAGGAATTGATTTCTTATCTAAAACGATGTATCTTGAAGATAGAACTGTTAGATTACAATTATGGGATACTGCAGGACAGGAACGATTTAGATCATTAATACCATCATATATTCGTGATTCAACAGTTGCTGTTGTAGTTTATGATATAACAAGTTTGTTAAATAATTTAGAATTATTTTTATAATAATTTTTGATAATTATAGATGCCAATTCATTCCATCAAACATCAAAATGGATTGATGATGTTAGAACAGAACGTGGTAGTGATGTTATTATAATGCTTGTTGGTAATAAAACAGATCTATCCGATAAAAGACAAGTTAGTACAGAAGAAGGTGAACGTAAAGCTAAAGAATTGAATGTTATGTTTATTGAAACTAGTGCAAAAGCTGGTTATAATGTGAAACAGGTATAAATTCAATATAAATTGAAAATAATCAATATTCAATAATTATAACAAAAATTATAGTTGTTTAGACGTGTTGCTGCTGCTTTACCAGGTATGGATTCAACTGAAAATAAACCACCAGAAGACAGTATCCTTTTGAATTGCATGAAATTATTCTCTAAATTATTTCTAAATATTTAGCATGTTATTATTATGCGTTATTATTATTTTTTTTTATTTTCCTTAATGTTCGTTTTTTTTAGTGCAAGAAGTTGTGTTAAAAGACACACCAAATGAAGTTAAAGATCCAGATGGAGGCTGTGCATGTTAAATTTATAATTTGATAAAATATCAAAATCTTAATTTATCTTTGTATATTTTTGATTTTTCTTTATTTCTACCTAAACGGTTAATAATTTAGAATTTTATTTATATATGTTATAATGGAGAATAATATTTTTTTAATATTTAAGTTAATTGGTATGAATGTGGAATATTGCCTTATAATTATTTTAGTGAATTTAATTTAAATTATGTCCAAATATAGAATTTGGACGTAATTTTTATAAAATTTTAAGTGCCCTCTTTTCCATATCACTAATGTGGCGTCTCTTATCTGACTTACATTATAAAATGTTGCAGCTTATACATATCATTTGCGATGTTCAAATAATAGACGTTTCGACTGTGATTGTGCCTATATAGTTTTTTTAAGATTCGATTTCTACTCAAAATTATCTAAATATTAGAGCATTTTTAATTATCTTATTTATTCTAGAGGTGCATTACCATTTTACAAATCGCTTTCAAGTCATTTCATCCCATCATTTTTACGAATTCCTAAATATACGCACATAATTTATTCCATGCATGTTAATTCAATTTGAGATTGCCGGTATTTTAATAATATAATATATAATGCATGTATGCTCAATGATTTTTGTATAGTACTTGAATTTTATTGTTTTTTATTTAATTTTGTTCAACTAGAAATAATTTGCTAAATGACTAAACTAACAAGGTGTGGTTTCATTTGTGACCTTGATTCTCTATTGTAATTCCGTTTCGAATTACAAATTTCCGGAGCTCGAATGTCACAACCATAAAAACGATACCTTGTATTAATTTGTAATTTGTAAAATAATATAATTTAGAGCAATATTAATTTAAATATTATATGTGCATTTTTTAGATCAGTATTCATGATTAAAGTATACTTCGAATTTCTACAATTTCGCAAATAAACAGCAAATCGTGCAGTTTTAGATTCTAATAATAGTAATAATACTCGTTTTTGGTTTTGTTAGATATTTTATGTACATCAGTTGCATGTTTTATTGTTATCTTTACTTTCTCGCTAATTAATTGTATATCCTTAACAAATACACAGCAGTGGATCTACAAACACAGCCTCAACTTCAAAACGACCAACATGATTCAGAAGGGGGCTGTATGTGTTGAAAAGTTTCCAAGAGATTTATTTGAATCATAATTCAATTTAGTTGAAACATTTAAAGGAAAAAATAAATTAATAACAACCAAAGTAGCCTCTGCTATAAGTGTGAAACAATTTTCATTTGCAAATTGGCACTTAATGTGTGGCATGGAACATCCACTGTTTAAATTGCATTTATTTCATTATAAACAAGACTATTTCGATAAGATTTGAAGACTAATTCTATCAATTTTCTATTACGAAAACAATTCTGTTGCTATTATAATAATATATTATTTTTTTTTGATGTAATAATGTTAATTATTTTCATGCTCAACTGTGTAACCTAATAATATAAAAATCAAACACTTTCAATTTTTAAGAGAAGCTTTTGCAAATTGTGTATTTGCACATTTATTGATTAATAAAACAATAATTGAAAAAAAAAGTCTGATGTACATAAATCCTGGAAATTAATTGGGATTATTAGCTAATATTGCAGTTTGTCATCGGCTACCATATTCTTTTTATTATGTTGTTATGTATTGTTCGGTTTTTAACAAAAATAAAGCTAGACCAACTAATTGTTTGTTTCAATAAAACTCGAATTAGAAAAAATATGTATATATTATAAATAATTTACAAATTTCAATAATAGTGTGGAATATGTTTTGATATTATTGTTGTGCGTTCTGATTTTTTCAACATCGAATTCAAATGGGCCAAATGATGTAGAAAACCGGGATTGGGGAAAACCCGACGTTTTTTAAATGCATAAACCAACGCTTCAGCTGCATTCATATTTTTACATATCATTAAATAAGCAATAACTAATGTTGCTGAACGCGATATACCAACAACACAATGTACCAGAACCTTACCGCCATTTTTAATAGCTTGATCAATAAATTTGGCTGCTTCATCGAAATAGACCGATATATTCCATGATATACGATCATGGCCTGGTATACCTAAATATTTTATCCTACAATCTCTATAATAATACTGATTTGTATTTATTTGATATTGATCAGAGCCCTCAGCTGCGTTCAGTACATGTGTGAAACCGTGTCGGATCAAAAAACGCTTATCTTTAGCTGCAAAACTACCAAAACAATCATTAATTATTTATCAATTAATTAATAAATAATTTACCCGTCACCGAGATAGAGACCATTACAAATATAGTTAACATCGTGTGCTTCTGATATTTTTGTTGAATGATCGGTTCTGACAGTCGATACAAGACCGTCTAGTAAATTATTTAAATAATCACCAGTTATGATTTCCTCTGATTTCGGACGTAAAGTTCCCTATAAATAAACTAATTTATAATCGATAAATCAATGATAATTGCAAATAAATTAACGTTATAGACACGATCACGCCACATTTTCTACTTTAATGATTGTTTCACAATTAGATTCTTAAGACACAATGTTTCACGTGTGATGTTATAAAAATACTAGTGATTTAAAATAGGAACACGACTAGCAATAAAATTTCTAGTATAAGCTGACGAAAATAGACTTTTTTTTGATATCATGCCAAATTCTCCGCCAACACTGTATTTTACAACCAGTGATCACGTAAATACATGTATAACTGATGAATAATGTGAAGTAATTACGAATATAATTCAATTATAAATTGATTCATCAATAGCCTTGATGGTGAATTATAACGACAAAATAAAACAACTTTGCTAAATAAAAACACTTTATTTTCAACTATTGTATCGAAACTCTTTCAATAATAAATACAAACTGTAAAAATTTTTGATAAAATTAGAAAAGATCGATCCATTTTCAATATTTATTTATTTAAAATATAGGATAATACAAATATGTTCAGACTTATTTGAATCAGGGATGTTTGTAGAATTTTCTAGAATTTCACTATATGTACAATTTAAATTCCCTGAAATAAATCTATTATAACCATTAATTAGTACTTGTACAGAGGTAGTAGTTTGCATTAGGCACATAAATGTACGATTACAAACAGAATCAAATATATCCAACTGAAAAATATCAATACTGACTTTAATTAATTAATATAATAACCATAATGATAATCATAATAATAATAAAAAATAATAATTTAATAAATACTCAATGTCCCTACATATACAGTCTAACAAATTGTTAATTGACCGACTAGTCATAAAATATTTACAGATACAAAAAAGAGTATTTTTATATTATAAAAAAATGAATTAAGTAACGCTTTTAGAATACTCAAATCCAAAACAATATGGTCCCTTAAATCAACCAATTTTTATACAACTAGAGGCGTTTCTTGATAGTGATGATAATGATGATGTATATGTTCATGAACATGATGATGTTCATGCCGCTCAATTCCACCATTATTTGTCGTTGTTGTTGTTGTTGTTGTTGTTTGTGAATGATTTGTTGTATTATCTTTATTTGTTGTTTTTTCATGTTTATCATTGATATTAAAATTATTTGAAAATTCTTGTTCCAACCAACGTACGACTTGTGCCATTGCTCTAGCTTGATCTTCTTGACGATTACGATGACGTAAATGATGTGGTGATGATGTATGTCCGGTAACAACATGGGGATTTGTTTGATTATTATTGTTATTATTATTATTTTTATTGTTATTATTATTGATGTTATTAGTTTTTTTCGTTAGTTTTTTGTTCAATTTGTTTCTATTTTCATCAATTGAATATTGTAGAAATTGTTGATATTGGAATGGTATTGTTTTCATTTTATTACCACGATATTTCGTTGATTTATTCAATAATTTCTTATTCGATACACACATAACAGCATCAATTAATTTATCATATTGACAATGTGTTTGTGGTAATTGTGTTGTATTTTGTAAAGCGGCTAAATCAACATAAAAATGTGTTGGATCAACAATATTTGCCAAATACTGTAATGGTGTTGTTGTTATTGATGATTTTTGTGATTTATGTTTATGATGTTCTATTTGTTTACCTTCAGGACTAATATGAGTGGAATGTTTTCTGTAAATGAAATTTTAATTATAATTCAATATAATAAATCAGATTTGATTGGAAATTACCTTGGCGTTTGAAAACTGAGATTATTTTTGTCCATATTGGCTTGAATGATTTCTAATAATTCTTGACGTTGTAATGAACCAGATCTTTTCTTCTTTTTCGTTGTTGTTTTCATACAAATATTATCATTATATAATTTTTGTTCTTTGATAAATAAATTTGGTATTGTATAACCTGGATTGTTTTTGTGGTATTTTTTTTGTGTTTTCTTTATTTTAACACGTTGTTGTTCATCATTATCGTCATCATCATCATCACTAGTTAAATTTTCAGATATTCGACTACATACATCTGAACTATCATCCGATAAAATTAAATCTTGTTGTGATTGTTGTTTTTGTTGTTGTTCATCATTATGTTTATTACAACAATATTTTCTGTTTACTTTATTACGTTTAGTTTGTCTTTTACAATGTCGACGTTTATTCTCATTAATACCCTGTCTAATAGTAACATTTAAATCTTTCTTATATCGTATACGATTCTCTTGATTTTTATTATTATCATCATGATTATTGTCTTTTTGATTAACAATAGTTGCACTTAAACTTTGATCAGGCGATACAGTTAATTTAACTTGTATTGTTTTACTACCATAATGTGGTACTTTAACAGATGATCCTAATACTTCATAAATTGTCGTCACCAAACCGGCTATATCCTATAAAAAAGTTCAATAAAAAAAAATTTAATCAGTTTTACGATTAAAAAATTTGTCAATATTTGTTTACAAACAATAAAAGATGGAATCACAGTGAACGAATTAAATAACGAGATCAAGTGACATGTTTACAAACATTTAAAGCAATTACATTTAAATTTATATTCCTTATTATCGATTATAACCAGGCCACTTTGAATTGATCAAATAATAAAAAGAAAAGGGTAAAAATTGAAATAACGCAACATTTTCGTCTGTTCGGCTATAAGTCGATATAAAGGATGTTTATTCATATCTTTTCGAAAGGAAGTGGTGTATGCAAAGAAATGCACATTATCAATAAATGAAAAAGAAATGTTATTGGTGAAAATCTTACAATAATAAACTTTTCTAACGGAATATAAATAAATGACATGGTGAAGTTTGGATTAGGATAAGGATGTGATTCAAATAGGATCTAAAATGTAATTTTTGTTGTAAACAAAGCAAAGTTCAAAGCGAATACTACATCAAAAAGACCGAGCTAGTTTGTAAATCTTACATTAGAAGCCGATTATTTTTCTTTTCTTTTTTTTTTTAAGTATTATTAATAAAACTTACATCTTTGGTGATTTTTCCATGACCATCAAAATCGTATAATGTAAATGAGAATTCTTGACGTTTTTCTTGATTATTTTTTTGATTATCATTTTCTACAGCAACATCACAGGAAAATTCCTGAATTTATTTTTCAAATTAAATTAATTCAAATACACATATATTTAGAAAATTTAAATATGAATTTTTACCTCGAAATTCAGATGATGTTGAGGTATTTGTTGTTTAGGTGTTGATAAATCGGATGGTGTTGGTGTTCGAGTTGGTGATATTGTTGATTGTAATGGTGGTGTTGTACATGTTGTTCTTAATCTATCGTTTGGATCACATTCTGATCCCAATCTACCTAAAAGTTCTTCAGTATCTGATACTTTACTATCGCCGCAATCGACTATAAAAAAACAAACAAAAGACAAACAATTAATTTTTTATAAACAATTGAATTCAATTTCGGTTCGAATACTCGAATTCACCGTTAATTTCTAAGACTTGCAATCCTGTTCAATTGATCATTAATGATTATATGATTATTTAATCTGGATAGTTCAATTGGATTAGAATAGATGACGTTAGTGCGCCCACAATTAGGTAGAATTTTTTTTTAATGAAAATTAGAGTATTTATGTTTTGATTTTTTCTCTTTTATCATTTTTGTGTATCTATCAGTTCATGGTTGTTATTCTGGAATGAAAGTAAAGAGTTGAGCAACGATGGAATGTGCACGGCGCTTCAGGCATCTAAGAAAACTTACATTCAAATAAAAAACCATATATACAGTTGATTATAGTTTATATTTTTAATATCGATTTTTGAAATGTTTCGTTATTTGTCTTAATCTGAATTGTTTGAAAATAGAAGAAGAAAAAACCGAAATAAGTGTCCACAACTCTACCGAAAATTTCCAATTAAAAAGGTATATAAGAGAAATGTCGGCATCGGGTCTCTTTATAAAAGGAGTTATTTCAAGGTATCTTAACTGTAGAAATTCTTTAGCTTTGAGACTCTGTTAAAATAAATGTGACGTCATAACGTTGTTGGTGGTATTTAAGCGGTTGCCTTTAAAATTTCAAACGCTTGATCTATTAAAGACGAAAGCAGTTTCTCCTCTTCAATTCATTCAAAAGACCCACTTTCAAAACAACTGATGAAAAAATTTTTCTCTATAATACATCAAAAATTTCGCAAATTCATGTTATTTCATCGAATCCAAGAACAATATTGATTAAATCGACCTTCATTTTATTGTTAACTGTTAGAATTATGTTTATGAGTAATAAAATTACGAAATATAACCAAAAAATTGGAAAGTTTTAAAACAACAGTTATTAAAGGACGAAATGAATAAAAGTAAAAACTTTAATAATAAAGTGCCAGGACAGGTAATGGGAGGATGTTTTTACGACTCTTCGCATGAAATTCAACTAACTGAGAGATAGCAACAAGAGGCATTCATAGATTCCCGGAAAGGTTATATTGCCATAACCTTTCTTTATTCTTCTACTTCTTCCTTCATCTTCTAGTTTGTTCTCTCAATAGATGGATACCGAACCAAACCAATGGGTGTT
>JAZBGZ010000016.1:94097-106172 GCA_037414795.1 Stenodera caucasica
TTTAATTTCTTTGATGTGACCGTTATAACCTCAAACTATAACGAATTAATGTTTGTTTATAAAAATAATAGACGTTTTATGAAATAAAAGTGTTTTATAATTAATTAAATTTTGATATTTTTCCCTTATTGTATAGAATATTCATCAGTTACAATGGGTACATATAAAGATTTGTATCTTGCTAACTGTATGGAAGCCCTGGATTTAATCGCGGATCCTGTAGGTAGAATACGTCTTATTGGACAAAAAAAGTACTTAGGGTGTGTTATATTCGTACATTTAAGATGAATAGAAATGTATTTATGATTGTAAATAGGTGTCTCAAGGGTTTGTTCAAACAATCCCAAGAAAATCCAATGGATCAAGAGAAGACTTATGTATTACTTGCAAGATATCTACATTTATATGAACAATACTACAAAACAGAAACAGACAAGAAATTCGTTGATGCTATGTTTGGGGGTGAATATAGAAAAGCGAAAGTTCAATTTGATGAGGTTCGTAAAACTTTAAAGCAACGCTATGATAATGTCCAAATAGAAACAACAAAAGATACAATGATTGAATCACCAAAACCTTCCATTAATGATAACATCAATAAAAAATCAACACAAATATTTGATTGTGAGTTCATTCTATCGATATGTTACTTAATGATAATAATGTATAATTTCAGCGGATTATATTTCATGTGCCCAACTCTACAGTGCCTTACAAGAAAAACATAAATTATTACTTGTAGATGCTCGGAATGATAATGATTTTTTACAATCAAGGGTTGATGTTCCTAATTGTATAAATGTACCTGAACAGTGTATAACTAAAGGGTAATGATTTTTATAAAAAATCGATTTGATCAAGAAGGCATAATATTTATTTCCATTGTTTTTTAGTTTATCAGCAAATGTCTTGGGAAAGAGGTTACCTGACGAAACGCAAAAAATTTGGGATATTCGAGATTCATTTGATGTTATTATTTTATTTGATTGGGGTAATTCGTTGAATAATTTTAATACAAAAATCCATGAATTAAAATCAGCATTGGTAGAGGTATGTAGATTAAAAACAAAATTATAATTATGTCAAACAATTTGTTTTTTGATAGTGGGATGTTAATAGAAATTATAAAGAAAGACCTGTAATTTTATCTGGAGGTTATTTAGAAATTTTGGATACTTATCCATCAATATGTACAAATCCACATATTATATTATCAAAGAAGAACTACGAATTAGATGAATTAATTTACTTAGATAATATCGAATATCCCACAGAAGCAGAAAACAAAGCTCCAATAATGGGTGCAGTATTGAGTAAATCGTGGGGCTCTAAAGATCAAGAAACTGCTGCTAAATATCGTAGAGATTTACTCGACTCTTATAAGGACCTTTCGAATAAGCGTCGAGGAATTATTGAGAAAATAATGGATGCTGAACAAAATTGGCAAACTTGTACTGATCAAATTTATAGTGAAAAAGATGTTACAGCAGTTGAACAATTGAAAAATACACAAAATCAATTGAAAGATGATATAAATGAATCACAACAACAATTAAATATAACAACGAAAGAGATAGAAGAAGTTAGAAAACAGTTTGATTTATATGCTGGATTTGATCCTGAGCAACAAACACCGCAAACTGATCACGATATACAAGAAATACTTAGAAGTGAAGAGGATAATCAAAATAAATTACAAATATTGGAAACTGTTGCTGAAGAACGTACAAAAGCTCTTGTACAAGCTAGAGCATTAAAGCCTAAACTTGATATTACAACAAATGATCGACAACCAGAACTGGAATCTCCGTCAGAAACTAAAAAACCAATAGTTAATAGAGCAATCAAACCGAAAAATGATGGTCCTTCAATAGGTTCAGCTTTGATCGCTCGTATAGAAACAATTGTAAGTATTTTAATTTTAAGTTATCTAAATTCAATATTTCAATAATGAACGCGAGATAAATTTGTTGGACGATTCAACAAATTTTACTCATCAAAATTATAATTAGTTTTAATTATGTTCTAATAGAGTTTCGATTTTTTTATAATAATTTCAGGAATAATTCTTATCAATATTTTAGAGTCCTGGTAAAGTTGGATTAGTCAATATAAAAAATACGTGCTATATGAATACAATGGTTCAATGTTTTCGAAATTTACCCGATATAAGAATTTTATTTTGCAATGGTTCCTATGCAACGAAATATAATATCCGTACACCAGCTGCTATTATTTATGAAACAGCATATTTAGTACGTTATTTATGGACTAATGCTCGTAAATATGTTGAACCATCAGAATTTTATCAAAAAATCGTTGCAATACATCCGAATTATGGTAAAGGTTATCATGAAGATGCAATGGAATTCTTTACAGATTGGTTGAATCTTTTATCAGAGGATTGTACGTATGAAATCGAACAATTACCCACATTAACACCAAGACAGAAAGCTTGGATTGATCAATTTCGCGGTAATAATTCCGTATTTCAAAACTTATTCTATCATCAGATAAGAGTACGTCAATATTGTGCTCAATGTAAAATACAAAAATTCAAATTTGAAATGGAACCATACTTCTTGTTAGCAATACCAGAACATGATTTCCATATTGAAGACCTAATGAACGAATATATGGCGAATTTCACAATACCAGATTATCGTTGTCGTAGATGCAATGAACCGGTTCTTAATTCTAAAGAAATCAGCTACCATCCATCTGTAGCGCTCATTCAATTGAAAAGGTACAATATATCCGTACTGATCAAACTATTGTTGTTAATTAATTTATTTCAATTTATTAGAGTTAAACCAGTTATGGAAGATGGACGTACTATTCTCCGAAAAATAAATTCAGTTGCTAATTTCCCTAAAGATAATTTTAAAATTGGAAATTTTAAATATAAATTAAACTCGATTGTATTGCATAGTGGTGATAATGAACACGGTCATTATACTGCCGCTTGTTATTTAAAAGATGCAGGGTAAATCTCATTTAGTATTATTTTCGATTTGAAATTAATTATAATTTTAATTAATTTTCTAGTTGGACTGAATTCAATGATGAAAATGTTAGACCAATCAATATTGATGACGAATTTGTGAAAATTAGGGCTTGTGCCTTGTTTTATACCAGTACAGATAGAGAGTAATAATTTTTGTTTTTCTAAAACATGTGATATTAAGTATTTATCTGATTCTAGGGGCTGACTTGCTTCTGCTGTTGAGGTTTGAGACTGTATGTTGAAAATAGAATAAAATGAACGAGAAAGAGAAAAGTAGCCCCTAAATCAATTCAAATAATATATGTATATATCGAAAACAAGTTGTTCCAGCCTTTATATTTTTAATAAAATTGTGATTAATTAGTTTATTAAATAGGATTAATGTAATGCAATGAGAGAACAATTTGAATTCTGATTACTTATTATTCAATTATTGTTTGTGATTACAAAAAATAAATTTTTCTATCTCTCTACTTTTCTTAACAAATAGACTCTTTAGTTTTAAAAAATTGAAAGTAGATGCTAGAAAAATTTGATTTTTTATTGTTCAATATTCGAGATTATAAAAGCAAGAATTTCTTCCGTCTTTCTGCTTTTGATAGTTATTGAAATTGGATTTTTTCAAAAATCGAACAATTATTGTTAAATACTTGTTATTCAATGAGCCTAAAACTTGCGCATTTGTAATAGGAGAATGGTAGAAAATTTTGATTTTTGATAATTAAACTCGCCCGTGATTTTTTACAAATTAGTTTATTATTCTAGTTTAGGAAAAAATTATTGTTGCATTTTGAAATATTTTATATATCGTTTTGAATATTTTGGATAGTATAAAATGGCAGTATTACAATTTCATGGAGTTATTGTTTAAATAATCATTATCAATAAAATTATTTTCAATTCAATATTATTATTAGATTCAATATTGTAATCGTTTCGTTAAAATTAATAAATAAAATTACAAACTTTTAATTATTAATTCAATGAATACAAAAATCACATCTATCGTATAATCAAGCAATTAAAATTACTTCTGTTACATAATATTAAAAAATTGCTAGTATTTCCTTATAATTTATTGGTACGTCTAATTTTTTTACAAAAATCTCAAAAATATATCTATAATTTTAATACTGTGATTCTATCAGCACCTGTAACTTTGATCATGGTTTACTATTTCAGCAACTAATCCTGACTTCGTTTATTTAATTCATTTAACACTGTAATTAATAATTATCTGATTATATTGAATTACAAGAGAACAAACGAAGTCCGATAATTGGAGAAACTCAACCTAATACATTTGATAGTCTATTCAGAAATTCGAAAATTTACAATAGTCGATTTCTAGAATTAATGAATAGAATATTTGGACATGAAGCGTTTACTATAAAAATATTTGATTAAATTGAGGAGCGTGCTAATTTAACAATTATTCGAAACATTTAAAATGTAAAAAATAATTTTTGACTAGAATATTTTCATTAATTAAGCTCCAGCATGGTGTCCTGTTACGATTATACAACAATTAAGCGAGTAGCTATTTCAATATAGAGATCATGTTTAAAATAGAATTAACAAAAATAACTATAATACATAACAAGCACATTGATTATAAGATTATTAGAAATACTGATTGACTGCGTGTCTCTTAGATAAAAAATTCTTTGGCGGAAGACTAAATAATTAATACTGATCGATTTTTGGTTTGAACTCGTCATTATATAACGAAAAAAAGTACAGAAATAAAAAAACCTAGATAATTTCTAATTTGACTGGCTTGATTCACTTTAGTTGTGGTATTGGCTATGTTATCATATTTATCATCGATAATCACAGGTATTCCACTACCTTCACCAATTAAATCTTCATCATCTGTGAAATAATCACCATTACATAGATTTTTTGAACAATAACAATATTGAATATTGTTGGCATTTTTACAATCCTTTAATGAAAATATTTCACAAGACCGTGTTACTATTGTATTTCCTGTAATAGATACTCTAATTATTATTATTATTCATATTATATTGAGTTAATAATAACCAAATGTTTGGATACTACAGCCTTTCGCATCTGGTGGACATTCTTGTATGAAATTCTCATTTTTTACATCGAATTTATCACAGGTTAATAAATCATCTAAACCACAAATGTAACATTGATGACCTTTGGTAATTCCTGGAAAATAAATATTTTTTATATACACAACAAATATATTAAATGTTTTGTTTACATTACCTTGTAGGGAAAGTAATAATGTGATAATTAAAATGAAATGATTTTTGTTAGATAACATTGTAATGAATTTTCTGTTTACAATTTTATATCAATTTGTTACATGTGAATAAATTCTAGTGTCATTGCCACATAAATTTAAATAAATTAGTTATTTGTTTTTTTTTAAATTATTTTTATTATTACTGAAGAGGTAGTTTTATTTTTATTTTAAATATCAGTTGGATTCCCATTTAATAAAAAATTATTGAGGTTAACTGATAATAAATATTCAGCCAATTATAAAACAATTAAAACAGTTTTTATAAATTATTTTTGCCATTATTCTGCATATTAAGTGATTAATTTTAATTTAGAATTCAAAAAAATATTCATAATTAATTGACTCACCAATTAAGCTTCACAGAAACAACTGACAACTGACATTCAAAAAATGTCCCAAGGAGGTATAAAATACAAGTAGAACGAATGGTGTATCAACTTTAAGTTCAACATTCCTGTCCACAAAGTGGCGCTGTAGTCTGCGTTTTCTTCATTAAGCTATATGTAGCCCGCGAACAAAGTTTCCTAAAATGTCATCCCTTGGGGAAGATTACTAGTTTTTTTTTTTAATGACAGATCGCATGAGTTTCGTATAAAATTGATGGTTGCATAAGCAAAAATACTTTGAAAATACAAATTTGAACAAAGCAATTATTATTTAAAACATAATTATCTGGCATTCGATAATTGAGTCTCCTAAATTAACATTATCATAGTTCACAGTAAATTTATGATGAGTTTATAAAAAGAAATGGCGAGTAAGTAGCTATTATGTGCAGTAGTTATTTTATATGGTATAGTAAGGCCGCCAGAATCGTATTCAAGTTAATTGAAGCTAGTACTAATTAATTGAGAATAATAATGAAATATTTCAATAATTTTCAAATAATATATTCTAATTTTTCGATTGATCATCTTTGGAAAGATAGAAGTGTGAATTTTCTAATTTTTATCGTATTTATTAATTTTGAAAATGAAATGTTCGTGCGACATGTCGAAATACTTTATTATCACTCACTGGTTCGCATTACAGTTCGAAATCATCCATATTTTTTCGAAATAATATAATAAATTAATCGTTAATTGTAATATAAAATAAATGAATAAAGTCCAACGACAGTTGGTGTATATTTAGGATACAATAGTAAATATTATTTAATAATAATAATAATAATTATAATAAAATTTAAAAGTTACTAAGAGCATTGAACGGCAGTATCCACATAAAATTTACTTAAATAACATTTTAAACCACTATTTACAATTTTTCTATAAAATGTCGATGAGGTATAAAAATCAATTAAGCGGACACCTCTACAACATCACTATCATTGAAGCAATATGAAAACAAGCATGTAAAGGAAATTTTTTTTTAAAAAAAAAACCTAAAATTTAGGCACTATCGACTAGGTCTAAATTTAGTAGAGTTGCCGGTTTTCTTATTGCTGATAATGTTGCCAAAATAGTGACATTTAAAAAAAATGTCACATTCTGTACAAATAAAAGTGTCAATAATTTAAAGAGAGAGAAAAATAAACAATAATCCTTTTTATTTGGCTTATTCATAAATTAATCTTCAATATCGTTATCTATACGACTGCTGCGAATTCCAGTATTTCCGGTCCATGGATAAATATCGGGACAAGGTTGACATGTTCTCATGTAACGTACACCAGATTTGTGCCATAAATTACAAACTTTCGGATTGTTGCATCGTTTGGGACGGTACTGTTTAAAGTTATCGATATTAATTAAGAGACAAAACAAATGATTATTTTCGGTGAACTTTACCGAATATTCGCATTGTAAAGGCTGGAATGTTCCTAGACGTGAAACCGGTGTTGGATCTCGAATCCATTGGATAGCTTGCCAGTTAGTAACAAACCAGACATCCTTCATTTCGAGAACACTGTCAATAAAATTGATGAAACCTTCTTTATGGTGCGGTTGAGTGAACCATGCTGCGTGGTAGAATAAACCAAATGGAGCTCTACAATAGAGATATTTAGCCAAATTTCTGTGATTATCACACTAGATTAATTAACCTATTAGTTGTGTAATGTCGTTGGAAATTCTTCATCAACATTTTGAATACCCCTTCCGAATCCGGTGGATTACTGCAAGCATCTCCCATAGAACATCGACCGCCATTTAAATCCTGCCACATCACCATTGGAACTTCCCAAACACCAGGATAAGATCGTGTTGGACAAGGTGGTATCATACAATCATGGAATAATTTATAATCTAACGTATAAGGCCAACTTGGTGGTTTATTTTCGTAAATTGGCATCGATGAATCGTAGGTGAAATTTGAATCGTACAACATTTTGAACATTTTATTACCACCAACTGATAAGAATGGAGCTCTCATGCCTCTGACATCTTCCAAACGTACACCACCATAAGCCGAGAGGATCTCCCGTTGGCCGGCCACTTCTCGTGTCCATTTCTTTTGGGAGAATTGTTCACCGAAACTATGCCTAAATTTTGATGATGAATCATAAATTAGTTTCAATTGATTTTGTGTTTTGGGTTAGTTTGAAGCTTTCGAAATTGTTATAATTCAAGCATTTATAGTTAGAGCCTACAATTTCTACAACGGTTCCATTGTTACAACGGTGCATTCAATGATGGTACTGTGCTGGGTTGGTGTACATTTTGTTTTTTGTTAACGTTTGACTTACGATACGGTATGAGAAGCGATTTCGTGGCCATCAGAGTACAAATTTTGGACTTGACTGTAGTCAGTCCATTCATGTGAGACGTAGAATGTGGCAGCTATTGGACAACCATTCGGATTGACTCTACCCTTTTCAAATAGATCTGTATATAAGCCTTTGTTCAAATCATTGACAGAATCATCGAAGGTGAGCAGAACAATTTGTGGTACTTGTTCAACAGGTAGATCGCCTGTATATAGTAAGAAAATCGTTAGTAAGCACAGAATGAAAATTAGTTGATAAAATAATAGTTGATAAAATTATTATTATAGTGATATAGTTGGCGTCCCATCCAAATTTTGGCCACTTACGACACTGTATGCGATGCCATTTCGTGTCCATCCGAGTACAAATTTTGGACTTGACTATAATCGGTCCATTCATGCGATACGTAAAATGTCGCCGATATCGGACAACCGTTCGGATTTGTCCGACCTACTTCGAATAATTCGGCATAATATTGTTTATTTAAATCGTTAACAGCATCATCGAATGTTAGCAGAACGAACTGTGGTGTCTCCGCCATTGGAATATCGCCTAATATTATTAGAAAATTATACTTTATCCAAAATCATATTGGATAAAATATTTTGAAAATTTCTCGAATTAAACACAAATCTCACCGGGTATTTCTTTACCGCCACAACTACAATCGGGTAATAAACAAACATCTTTCCGGCATTTAGCCGCAGTTTTATCCGGCTGCGGTTGAGGATAGATCGCTTCAGGTCTGGTCGGTGGAAATTTGTAGATATCGATGAATTCGGACGCTTTAGATACGATCGATGTTGATGGCTTCAACGTAGGGCGGGATCGTCTAGAAAATCGTCAAAATAATCCCAAAAACAATTATAATAATCGAACTTACGATGCAGGAGTTCCTCGATTCACATTGACTGTAACTTCATTGTTGACAACATTATTGGTGTTCGAATAGTGAGTTGAGCCGCGGCCGCGTGTTACTGAAGCTCTTTAAAAACAACAAAATAATCAAATTTTTAAATTTTCTTATCGAATAAATCAACTGTCCACCATCATGCTGCACCATTATTTTAATAATTATTATATTTCTACGGTTGTTTTTTTTTTTTTGTTTTAATTTCGGAATACCCTTAGTTTTGTGTGTTAAGTGTGCTCGTGTTATGTCAAAATTAAATAAATCCAAAGTCAACTTCCAGTCTCTTATTTTCCTTCAAAAATAATTGAAAATTTTTGTTAAACCCGAATTAAATTGTGATCGTTCGCCAGGTAGATAAGCATGTGATAAGAAGAATGGTTAAATTAATTAGAGAATAGTGTGCAGATCTGTTAAAGTAATTTATAATAATAATAATAATAATAATAATAATAAAATGGTACATGCGACATTATTTTAAGAGGAATAAATACCTCTGGATTTGGTCGATGCATTGATTATTGACGGTTTGATTCTCATGACATTTTACGTTTTGTCGTCGCGTTCCCCCGTATGCAATTAATGATTTAATTGCAGTGTTAACCCGGGATATGCGTTGAGGAATTTGGGAATTTTGGATATTGTCTGTCTTTGGTTTTTTAGTAACAATTGATTTTTGTATCGGTTTCAATTTATAATCGGGCAATTGATCTGGTTCTTGTTTTAAATTCAGATCAACATCATATAATTCTTGTACCGGTGGTATTTCAACAGTATTACGATAATTATTCGTTTTATTATTTATTATAATTGGTTCGATATAATGACGCAATTTATTTTCGATATTGGACCGATTTGTTGTTATCTCTTCAACTAAACTATCAGATAATTGTTTATTTGTTGTTAATTCAATTGTTGGTGTATTATGGTGATTTGTTAATGGGATAGGCGGGATTGTAATTGAACGATTAGTTGTTATAATAAGCGGTGTTGTATTCAAATTATCATCGGATGTTAATTTTTCGGCTGATTCAAAACTAGTTTCGGTTGCTGTTAATAAACCATAATTAACGCTCAATGGTGTTATTAATTTTCTAACATTTTTAATTGATGATTTAATTAAATTAGTTGTTGTTGTTGTTGATGTTGTTGTTGTTGATTTCGGTAGAATATTTTTAAGGAAAAATTTCGGCGGTGAATATGTTGTCGGTATTATAAATGTTTTATTATCTGATAGTTTCGGTGTAGAGACTAGACGAGTTGACTTGGATGATTTTGTTATATAATGATAAATTAATGGTTTTTCAGTTGTTAAATATCTAGATAATGTAAATGGTGATGGACGATTAACAATAGCATCTATTGATGATGAAAATTCTGGTTCATTTAATTTATTTATGGTCGTTTGTCGGGGTATTGATGATTGGATTTGGGTATTAGATAATGGACCCGGGTTATCTTGTATATTAATTAAAGATTTTTCTAGTGTTTTGTTCTCATTGCCTGTGACTGGAAGTCTGCCAAAAATAAACGTATTCAATATAATCAACTCATATCATAAAATCCATTTACAAAACATCACTGACAAGACCCAAAAAAAAAACAATTTCATTCAATAGCAATAAAATGCACAATTTATTACTAGAAATAACATCTAATTCACGTGAACACCTCCACAATTTGATAGTTATCGCAAATCAGAAATTTTCCACATGTCAAAAAATCACGATACATCATCTAAACCAGTGGACTCCAAACTAAATAGTCAAAATGTATATTCCGTTTATTTGTAAATTTTCGATAGAATATTCTCACCGAAGTCTAAAAATTTTGGCAAAACATAATAAATTATAGCGAACTTTGATTAATTTGGGTGAGCTGTAGGCATTTCGATAAGAAAATTTCACAGATAATTCGAATGAAACGTGACTGAAAATGTTGAAATCTCAGTCCAAAAACAGGAAAATTTTATAATGAATAATCTCAAGATCTAACAAGATTCGATCAAATCGGTGAGATAAAATCGAGAAAATTCCGATGGAAATGGGAACAGTTCATTGAACGTGTAAGATTTATCAACAATCGAAATAAATGAAAATTTTGGCGAAAAGAGCCCAGTTCGAGAGCCACTGGCTTAAACTAACGTCCTTCAATATCATTCCACCGTGTATAATAATAAAATAAATTTCACAAGTGTTGCTAGATTAGGATAAAGTAAGAAAAGTAGTTGAGAATTTTCCAAAACTAACGTGAATTTGGTACTCTGACATCCCTTGCGAGTTGCTCTAGCAATAAATTGCGCAACTTTATAGTTTAAAAGAAAATCAGCGATATTTTGCAGATATAGAAAAATAATAACGAAAAAACAAATTAGTGGCGTCAAGCAATATTGTTATTAGTTGTGTAATATAGAATGATAATGGCGTAAATAATGAAGATACTACAAAAATGATATAAGCAATAAATGATAGAATATATAATTATGAACAAGTCGATTTTGTAGTACCTTGGGATTGTACTTTTTTTAGGGGGATTTGTACGTGGTGTTGTTGATGTCGTGGTTGTTCTAGTTGTGGTTGTTGTGGGTTTTCTGGTAGTAGTTGTAATTCTTTTAGTTGATTCTTCAATATAGTTCAAGTCATTCCTGTCACCCCTATGATTAAAATTAAAACTAAACTATATTAAAATTTTATTAAACAACTCACCTAGATGGTTGACGATTTAATTGACGATAAGAATTTTGATCATCTACCTAAAATTATTTAATTAGACGTATTTAATTTCAATTAAATTCAAATCAAATCACTTGAGAATTATAGTTATTGTCTTCATTATAATCTGGCACTGTTGATGGCTGATAAATATCTTGAGTATTGTAATTATTTTGTAAATATCCAGAATTACCACGTTTAGTCTCCTCATGAGCTGTTGTCGATTGAATTATCGGTGATGGAGTTCTTCGATAAGATGGCGATGCTTGATTGTTATATTGTTGGGGATAATCTAACAATTTTAATTAATCATAATTATAGATAATTATCTATAAAACTCACCAACATCGCGATAGAGTTCAACATCATCTTCATACAGGGTGTAATAAGGATCGTAATTATTATTATTATTGTTGTTGTATTGGGTGGTATTGTATGTTGTACGTGTTGTTGCTG
>JAZBGZ010000016.1:111658-121754 GCA_037414795.1 Stenodera caucasica
CAAAAAAAAAAACACTATTTTATATAACAATAGAAAAATTCACTATCACTTTATTTTATTTATTATGACCGTAAAATGTCCATTTAAAATAGTACGGTGCTATACTTTTCCGGTCGACTTGAGGAGAAAGTAAAAATCTGTTACATAAAAGGACTAAATTATCCTTCAATAAAATTCCCGGCTATAACATGAATCGTAATGCTCTATTAATTAAAACTCAACTATTTATATTTATATATATATATGAATAAAGAAAGTTATTTATATTTATTTAAAACAAAAATATTGACAAATGCGTATTTACGCCTGTCTTTCAAACTTCCTATAGCGTGCAGAAATATTCCCATAACAAAAATTTCACTTATTCTAAATAGATTTGGCAATAATTCAATTTGATATGAAAAACACGAATCTGCAACAATTTCACCGGAATTTATCGTAACATTGGGAAATATTGCTGTATATTTTTCACCAAAACAAATTCGAATATTTAAAAAACAGTTTAAATTACAATTATATTTCAAGATGTTGCATTACGCAACGATCATCATAGTTCAATGCCAATCAAATTATTTACAGTTCGATTAGATTCGAATACTTAGATTTACTGTAATTATACTTTACTTTCACAGTTTAGAATAATTTTTTTTTTTTTTTTAAATTCAAGTCGCGTAATAGACACAACGTGTCTAAATGGTGAAAGCAAAAATTATCAACAAACACCACCCACAAAATTTTTATCACTTTTAATATCATCAACAATAATCATATAAATAACAATTGCATCATAAACAATTGTGAGAAGAATTATCTAACTTATTATATATTACAAAATTAGTAAAATTCCGACTAGTGGCCTCGTTTTAATCTTAATGATTTTTCTAATAAGTTTTAATTATATTGAAAATTATAACAACATCCTCAAATGATGATGATGATGATGTTCTAGTCGACATTAACCCAAATTTTTATATTCACGATTTACTTTCATTGATCCAGTCTAAATATAGGAATCTAGTGATTTAAATGCACGGTTAGACAATATTTCCTCTTATACATACAGAGTGTCCGTTCTAAGAAGTTCATCCGAGACAAACAATTGAAAATCTCAACATGAATCTAGAATTACCACAATTAAAAAAAAAAATTAGTTATTGTTGGGAAATTGGGCCGAATTTCTAGATCAATTTATATGGCTCGAATCGAGTTTGGTCACTCGATATAGATTGTTATCAAGTCGATGTAATATAATGCGATTAAGAAATAACAAATCTGAAAGTTAATATTTCTGCAAGAAATTCATTATCTATCCGTAGTATTTCCCGCGGGGGTGTTCAATAGCTTTCTCTTAATCTAAACTGTAATTAACGGAAATTATCACCGATGAATGTTAAAAATTTTGTGGCTTTTTGCATAATTTTGTTGGGGATTTTCACGATTTTCGTCATAACGTTAGGTGTTTAACAATGTTAATAGCTTAATTTGCATGCCGTTTATTTGTGGGGTTATCAGTGATATTGTGGAGACCTCTAACAATTAATAGAAAGTAAAATGTTAGATAATGTGCCGTGAGAAACGTCTATGAAGCAACTGATGAGAAATCATCTTCAATAAATACCATTATTGCACAATATAATTTGTGAATTCAGTCCGAATTTATTGAATCTCACAATATAAATAAATATAAACGGTAGACAAATCAAATTGTTTTTATATGATCGACGATAAATTACGCGATCAATACGTAAACAGATAAAATTAAAACGGCATTATATGCCTGAGGCGTTTATTACCTAACAATAATCATATGAAAGGTCAGGCATGCTGAAACTAAATATAATCGATTGAAATTTTGCGATTAATTTTAATAAAATATGGCAAAAATTTTTCACAAAATTAGAAATTTCGATCGAATGACGTTAAATCGATGAACTACTTTCATATCAGCTTTCGCTTTCTTTGATTGACAAAAATCAATAGAATTTTTTAGAATTTGTCCAGTTTATTTGAATAAAACGGTAGTTAAATCCAAATTAATGCGTATTTTTATAATTTCTTGAATATTTTGGCAAATGTCAGGGCTGGCGCCAGGGTCACCAACTTTTCCGTCAAATTCAACATAATCGTGAAATTTTTCGAACAAGATGAAAATGAGATGGAGTGAAAAAAAAATTTGATAATGTCCATTGCGCATTTGATTGTCGGCTAATATCCTTGACATATACTGACTTTTGTTACGTTTCGATATCGACCTTGCTTTCTCCAGTCGTTTCTGCGAGGGTGAAGTTTTTTCGCTATTTTTTCATTATCGGGTGGTAATTATTAGATATTGAACATTATTGTGCCACTTTTGAATGAAATTGGTTAGTTTCACTGCACAAATGAATGAGCGTGGAATAGCCGTTGGCGTTTCGAGATTTAATAATAACAATAATAACGGATATCAGCTGTTCCCTAGAAACCTCATTCCGAATTGCACGCGCAAGTGAAGATCGCGACCCCACTAGTGTGTGCACAATCATTAACTACCCACAAGTAGGGTTAATTATCAATAAATTCAATAAATAATTAAATTGAACTTACCCAATACAAATAGTAATAAGGCCAAGAATGGGGCCATTATTGTTGATTTGATTATTCAAATAATTCAATTAAAATAAATAATCCAAATAGTCACACGCAGGAGCTAAATACACTTCCCCATATGTATTACACTGGAACGTAATTCTCCCCAAATGTGACGGAGGCGCGCAACACAACAGTAACACGTGCTCGAAGTGACTGGATTGAAGACAAACCAAAGTGTTTGTCTTAAGTGAAACGGTTCCAGTGGGGACTGTCGAGAGAAAACTTGGGCCCCCCTACCAGAAGTCGAAAATTTTTCCCTTCACTAGCAAAACGTTAGAGACCTTGTGCCGCCCTCGACCAAACATATTAGCATTAGAATCGGGGCGGTACAGTTCCGGATGGAGCCGGACCTGAATAGAAAAACAACACCTACAACTCCTTATTTATCAATTGACGATTTATCGAAAGGACTGTTACTAGTGCAAAAAGGAAAACTCTTTATCATTTCCCTTTCATCGGTCCAAATAGTTTCGAATCCACTTTCCTCTTTATTACTCTATAATAATAACGTTCATTAAAATTGCTATAGTTAAGTCTTGTTAATTAAATTTGATTATCGCGATATTGCAATAGATTGCTTCATATTGACGTTTATAGTAATCGGCTTCATGTGAATCTTTTTGATTTATGAATTTTAATGAGTGCAGTTGCGACATACAACTATGGCGTATTTGTAGAAAATTTCAACTTTCTTTCAATTCATACCGATGCGAATATCCAAATAATTCCATACAACAGTCAATTAAATCCAATTATTCGATTTTAATCAATTATGTAATATTGTAAATGGCGTTATTCGATAGTATAAAATAATATTTAATAGTCGAGTTATTTCATCAACGATAATGTAGTTCTCATCTAATATCTTTAAGATGCGGACAATTTCGAAAGATATTGTTGTAGCAATCATCTATGACCTCGTTGGGAGCCATCCGAGTAAATAGATCTTCTATAGGATGAAAATTACAATTCAGATAAGAAATCGCCGGGAAACGGATCTACTCACGGTCAACTAGCCTTGAAAATGGGCAATAAAAAAATCGAAATTTGGTCAAATATCGAAATAATAATAAAAATTAAACAACTATCTATATTTAAACATTTATTTCTGACAAGTACAAATCCAGTCGAAATTATCGACAGGATTGTTTTTTGTTTTATTTTATTTTTTTGTTAAACTCCACATTTAAACGTGTATGGTAAATTCTTTTCGTTCTTGTTCCTTTTTCTCTTGATATCTGCAATATATCGAATTAATATCGATTGATTAAGGTCGATCTATCGGAATACCTTGCTAATAAATTGGCTATATCATTTGGCAACTTATCAGTCATCATATCACGATCACATTCAGCTTCACTAAGTTCTCTACTATCGGAAAAACCGGAAGGTGGTTGTAATCGTACATCTTCACTGGATGCATTACCATGGACACCATCAGAACTGCAACATCAATCTACGATTTTAGCAACGACAAAATTATCAAAACTAATACTCATTTTTATCTACAACAAACTACAAGGATAACGCTTATAACGAACAATAACACTAGGAGCGATGTTTTAAGGGTGGCAGTTCTGGTTCGATCCCCATCATAGTCCTCATCCTCGCTAGTCTCGAATCCAATCTAAAATCTAAAAGAGAAGAAGACTATGCGGGGACTAAGGTTAGAGGTGTTTAGTTTGGTTTGGTTTGGCACAGAAGCAGTGTAAGGTTTTAAGGTACCTTGGCTACCTGCTGGAACTTGACGGACGATTTTGTCGACGTCCCCCAACATGACGGGGTGTATGCCGGCGTTCGGCTAAGGGGGACACATCATTCGATTCAGTACTAGAATCTGGACGAAATAAATCTGCAACCAGTAAAGTTTCGTAACCGGTGTATCTAGCCATTTGCTCACCTCTTGATGATTTAACTGGTACACGATAACCAGATGCACCAGGACAATCACCACATGGACTACCACTAGTATCATCCGATTCAGAGTCCCCCCTTACCGGCATCCGATTCGGGCGCAAACGGGTCTTTGTTTGTTCACCTTAATTAATTGTCAAAAATTGAAGGAAAAAAACAAAAACCAATCGAAGCTGGATTACTATACCTTCGTTGCTGTAGAAACGATGTTTGTGCCAACTATGTTTAGAATTTGAGTTTTTCGAGTAGATGACGTTGTGGTCGTCATCCTCTAAATGGCCGAAAGTTTTAAATTGCATTGTGTAATCCAAAGTGGAAGCATTAACCGACCGGCTGTTCGGTCCAGGAACATTGAAAGTAGCATACGGACTTATCTCGTACATGCCTGAGAAAAAATATCGAATAATACCCCAATTTCCTAAAATGCGATCCTATTTTTACCAGAAGCCTCATCAGAAAGTTTCTCGGACGATTTAACCGGTGACGATGTATAAACTTGTTGGGAATTTCTCGAATTATCCCTCTCTGCAGTTTTATCCTCATGGACATTATCATCATGTGATTGTTCATTTTGAATGGTACGTTTTTTTTTCGTCAAAATAAACCATAGCATTGTTATACAAAATATCAAAATTCCAATTAAAATACTCGGTATAACAATGATGTAAATATCATCGAAATCGATACCATTTGAATTTGTTCCATCTTCAATTAGTTTTGGAGGTGGTGGAATTTTTTCTAATAGACGAAACAATAAAATTGATAAATAAGGAAATGGTGTCGTTTGGTATTTGTGTTAATTCGCATGGCTAAATTGATCTGGTTTTTTTTTTTTTTTTAATACTGAGAAATCGTCGAGAAAAAATCCGCAAAAAAATCATAATAAAAGTTGTCAGTTCAAGGATGTTTATGGTTGTTCCAAATAACGTCCTTGCTTATATATATGACGACCTTAGCAATATAGTCTATTTCGATTTCGTCTAAATTAAAATAGAAAGTGAATTGTTGTTGTTGTTGCGATATTTTGCAACAAAGCCCAATATCGCCTTTCGCTTTATTTCCGTTTCTATAGTGCACGGTCAAATCGATATGTTACTAATTAATAATTAATATTAATAAATAATTAATTAACTCACCACCGGTAATAGTTGTTGTTGCACAATTGAAAATTCCAGTTATTTTACCAGCATCATTTTCAGCAATTATACGAATTTGATACCAAGTAGCCGGTGTTAGATCTTGTATAATAATATGGCTTTCTGATGCTGCATCCGATATTAATTCCCAATTACGCGTATTCAATACGCGATATTGTATCGAAAATTTCGTTATTGGACAGCCGCCATCGGGCCAATTGAACAAATTTATCATAATCATCGACGAATTTGTTCCAATAAAATCGCGCTCTTTCGGTAACAATGGTGGACCACCTTTTGTATTCGTCGATAATATGGGACTTGGACTACCATTACCGACTCGATTATGTCCAAATATGTAAATATGGTAAATAGAGCCGCAATGTAGATTATCCAAAGTATATACAGTACGTTCAGGTGACAATTCGATTGAATTCCAATCATTCGTATCGTATTTCATATTGAATATATAGCCTGAAAATATCTCTAATTCAATAATTCTCATCAGATATTTATCGAAAAAAATGGCAAAACCTTGAATTAAGGCACCACCATCTTCTGGTTGTGTCCAATGTAAACGAATACTACGTGATGTTGTAAATTGAACTTCAAGATTCGGAGCGCTCGGAGGCATTAATACTGTTAATGTATATGTTATATTATCATCCCCAAATAGATTTTTAGCCGAACATGTATAATTTCCAGCCAGTGATTGATCGACACCTAAATTCATAAATAATATTGCATCAACCATCATCAATTTCGCTATTAATTCACTATTATTAACAATAATTGAAATTCAATTAAAATAATTGCCACAATAATCAATAGTGAACTGTTTTTTTAATTGAATTATAAATTAATTAATAAAAATAATTGCTAACACTCAAGGTTTCGGTAACCCTTTTCCGAGAACTGGGCTAAACGCTAAATCTACAGTCTGTCCCATCTCAACCGGCGCACAATAGTTGACGCGATTGTGTATTAGTAAAAATCAAGTGGATATACTGTATATTCAATAATAATAATAATAGGGTTTTCGGAGAAAGATCATTTTCGATATTATTGGGTTTCTTTAGGAGATAAATGACTTGCCCTTTTTGCTGGGATATGCTATATGGTTGGTCGATTTGAAGGACGCTGAATATGGCGAACAAAAGGCCTTTCAATGTAAATGTACTTTTTACTTTGAAATAGACTATGTGGATATTTTTAATTTTATCTTATTCTATAGTTAGAATTGATATTGTTTGGTTTATCTTGGATCGAAGCCGACAAGCGTTCAACCGTAAAACCACACGTTTCTGAATCTTGTCGACTTGACGATGGAAATTTCAGCAATTTCTCTTTTCATATTTATAATAGAAATGATTTTTATCCAAACAAAAAAAAACCAAAACAAAAACATTGACCAACTTACTGTGAATGGTCAAATGTCCATGAGATGTAATTTCATAAAATGGACTAAACGTGATAGGTCTATCCCTATGGATCCATCTAGTTCTCGGTGTTGGATTACCAACAGCTAAACAAGGCAATATAACTCTCGATTTGACTGGTTTGCGTAAATTTTGGCTGAACGAAGCGATACGAGACGGTGCCCGTGACGCTGTCGATTGGGCAACAATTGCTGTTGGTTCACCTTCACCAATACTAGTCGTTGCGAATACCCAAAATTCATATAATTGATGTTCAATTAGACCTCGTACTTCATAAACGAGACTGTGTATATGGGTTATATCTTCGATACGTATTATATGGCTGGTATGTTTCCCAACTCGTCCAGCTTCTCGACTACTAACAGTATAATGACTGATGCGTCCATTGGGCTCATTTGGCGGCAACCAGGATACCAAAATTGATTCACCAGTTAATGCGGCGGCTTTTATATCGGCAGGTGGGCCTGGATCTAAACAATTTTTTAGCCAACAATCAATTTAATTTTACAATAAAACCAAATTAATTATGTCAGTCATTATGTTTAATTCGTATTGTTTACAAAACAATCGCTAATTAGATTGTTGGGAAATTTTTCGACACCGAATCCA
Organism: Stenodera caucasica; assembly: GCA_037414795.1. Classification (NCBI taxonomy): domain Eukaryota; kingdom Metazoa; phylum Arthropoda; class Insecta; order Coleoptera; family Meloidae; genus Stenodera; species Stenodera caucasica. The sequence goes on from JAZBGZ010000016.1 coordinate 119,385, forward strand.
CAACACCAGACTTTAATTAGAAATAACAACTAAATAAAAAACATTATTAGCGGTACTATCTACGAATTTATCTGTTAGTAAAATTTAACTACAGTCGGTGAAATTGGCTATTAGTTAAAAAAACGGTCGTTGCATACAAACATAAAGTTTAAAATAACAATTTTTTTTGTTTCAAATACGGAAACCTTGTGGATTCGTTTCAGGTTCACGTAATGACTTGAAACTAGAGCACGTTTACTTTCGATTACTAGTTTATGTTATTAAATAGAAACCATAACAAAAATGTCAGCTAGTTTTGTATTATAATAAAAAAAATTATTTAATAATTCAACAACATATACTTAAGTAGGACGAATCGGGTCTCTCGCATTCTATAATACCCGTAATTTGCTCAATTCTATATTTACTTTTTAATCACTCGATCCAAAATATCCAAAATAATCCAATTTAAATTCGCACAATAGAAAGGAATCTTCCTGTTCGAATACCGTCGAACTTTAGCCTTTCGCTGATAGATGGCACCGTTATTCTATTTAGTTTTGAGATATTTCGACCAATCAAAAATGAATTATATTCGACCTCTTGACCGGTCTTCAATATAATTGGTCGTTATAGATACAACGAAATTCAAATTGCCCGCGTCATTTAAACTATAAACACTTACAGTCCTCTTCTGTGGTGCAATATAAGGAGTTGCTGAGAATTCCCTCGCCAGCTGACGTATAAGCGAGGACTTTAATCGAATAATTGGTGAATTTGAAGAGACTGTGCAGATAAGTTTCAGTACTTGCAGTCCTTTTAATTTCACCAGTAGTAGGAATATCGGCTGTAATTCGGAAAATATTAGTCTTATTAGTATTGTCAATTATTTATTGGTACCATTTTCGTTCGGAATAGGTCTATAATAGACTTTGTAGCCTTGAATGAGTCCGCCGTGTTGGTTTAGAGGTGGTGGTGTCCATGAAATTTTCATACTTTGCGATGATATTTGCGAACATTGAATATCTTGTGGTGGAGCTTCAGGAACACCTTCTTTCGTTGTACCAATAACAATAGGTGATGCTGGTCCAGTTGAAATACTATTAAAGGCACGTATATTGATATCGTATCTTGTAAATTTTCTTAGTCCAGTCAATTGTAATTTCGTTGTGGCCCATCCTTTAACTGTAAGACTTTTTGTTTGATTCGAATTACCATGTTCATTCCATGATACAACATAGCCTAATAATTCACCATTCCAACTTTCTCGTTGTGGTATTGACCATGTTATGAATAATTCACCAGGTCCAACAGATTCAACGCGTACATCTCTTGGTGGTTCTGATGGTTCTTCTTCTTGTGTTTTAACAACAATAGCTTCGGTAAATGTACTTTGATCGATTCCATTAACGGCTAACATTCGCATTGTATAGACTGTTGCCGGTGATAAACCGCCAATAACCGCCGATTCTTGATCACTCTCCGGGCTGATAAGAAAAATCGTCAAACAACAAAAATAGCGCTATTTTCTACCTTATCAGTTGAAAATATTATAGTTTACCTTGATGTTGGATTAGCTGGTAATGTTAAATTTAATACATTCGATTGTTCCCAATCTAGATTCACGCCGAGTATTTGATATTGAACTAAATAACCGATAACTGGACTATTTCCATCGAATGGACGACGCCAAGATAAACGTACTGATCGACTTGATACTTCGATAATTTCGAGTAAACTAGGCGGATCAGGACGTTCTTGTACAGCTAAATGGAGGACATGTTCACTACGACCGTAGGCATTTTCAGCAAAACATTTATAAATGCCAGAATCTTCACGATCTGTACGGCCAATAGTCACTTGAGATTTCAAACCGTTTTCTGTATTTGTATTGATCACCGTATATCTAAAAGTATAAAACCACATTGAAATTTAGATAGAACTCTAGTCAATTGTATATTTCCAGCATCAATCTTCTTGTTAGAAAAAGAATAGATACGTATTTTTTTACGAACGTTCATAGAATTACAAAGTTCCAGTGAACCTCTTGTGATTTATCTCGAGATTCATTGAAGTAACTTTGATTGATAAAATGATTAAAGTTGGTTTTTGAACAAAAACTCACATAACTGCAATGAAAATATTTCATACTGACAAGTTCGAAAAGAAACGTCAAAACAAACCAACAGCTCTATTTGAATCATTACCGAAAAATTTTTCGACTTTTAAGTGATGTCTTGAACTATAAAATATCAGTTATTCCACAAAATTATCTACTTTAATAGTTCAACTTTTCTACATTGAGATTATAAAATCGCACACATGGGCTTTGGTGTTCTGCAGCTAAATCTTCATCATCATCTAGCGAGTCGTGAGGCGATGAAAAGGGCA
>JAZBGZ010000016.1:125033-149920 GCA_037414795.1 Stenodera caucasica
AGTTAATTATCATATAATTGATGGTAATCTACTTGTAATTGGGGTAGAACGTGCGCTGTTAGATGAGCTGTTACGGTTAGATGAATATCCAAACGTTGTTCGCCTAAATTATTAGAAACTTTACAAGTCCATCGTCCGACATCGTCCGTTTTCAATCGACGAATATGAAGGATATCTTGTGATGGTTCGAAACGAGCTGATGAACGTACCGGCTGTAGATGGCCGCCAATTTCTCTGAACCAACTATAAAACATCCGTCAATATTTATTATTTTACTATTTCTGTTGTAATTGGATACCTAAGAGATTTAGAGGAATCCGGTACATGTTTACTCAACAAAACATCCATAATGAAATTGATTTAGGGGCTTAAATAGAATGTTTACATGCGAATCTTACTTGAATGTTGGTGGCGGATCTCCTTGTGCTGAACATGTTAAATGGATATCACTTTCACGATCTGCTGAAACAACGGTTTGGACGGTTGGAGCGAGACGTGGCGACATATTTCGTATCGGTTCTAAAAACAATTAATTTAATGTCAACAATATTCTATTGTTTTCTAATTACAATATAATTGAAAAAATATTTTCATTTACCGGTAACTGTCAATATAGCTGGGGCGCTACGTTTACGTTCTTGCGTTAAAACATGCAGCGTTAAGCATGAATAACGCACTAGACCATCCTCGGCTCGAGCTGACCGGATGTGGAGCTCACCAGTGCCGTACGTCACCACAATACGACCACCTAAATAAAAAAATTCATTTGAGACGGATCAATTTCGACTATCGAGAAATATCATAAAATTCGACGATGCCAAAAAAAGGGGTTGACAGCTGTAATAAGATCGATTCGAGTATAATTAGAATTGAGCGTCAGTTATTTTAAATGGATTTATAAAGTTGATATTTATAAGTAAAATGGAGTTGTTTTCTAGATAGAAGCTTGAGGCGATAAAACGATCGCTTTACAAATGGTGTATGTTGAGTGAGCAACGCAAAATAACCGAGAACTTCATTATCGGGCAAAAATGTAAGTTAACAGTATCCCGTTGAGAAATTCAAGTCATTTTAGCACATCCCCATTTTATCCCTTTTTGTTTTATTGCATAACGGCGCGACCGCCCCAAGTTCGTATTCAATTTAAGTTTCTTTCTGAAGAATAGATCCGAGGCCATCTCCCGAGTGGCCGCACAATATAACTAAGTTTTCGTGAGGATATTGTCAAAAGAGAAAGTGGGAATGCAAGTCAAAGACGAAATCCTAAACATAACTCGATCAGTGTATGAAGTAGGTGTGCCCTGTTGAATTGTAAAGAGTTCACTATCATAAAATAGATACGCTACGGGTTATAAGGTTGGTATTCCTTTAGAATAAAAATGATACTACTATTGTGCTGGATATATAATCAATTTGGAGATTCTGACTGTTCGGGAAAATCTACGGCTTCACTGTTCCAACTTTAGTGGAAAATATACAAGAATCATACACATGATTGAAGATACTTTGACGCTCCATAAGTGCCCAACTCTAATCGAGCTCCTTTTACTGTCTAATTCAACTCATTTGAAATAAATACAATTTTTAATCCTATTCATTTGTAATAGTAGACAATTACAACAGAACTAAGTGTTGATGTTCTCGATGGAAGCCCACCTCTAGAGGATTAAGCAACATAATCTACAAGGGCTGTATCGAATGCCATTAATTACTTAACAACATACTCACCCATGTTAGAGCCAGGCAATAAGATAGACTCATCTCTAGACCATGATGTAACGCTGACATGTTCTTTAACAAATGCCGGAATAACACATCCCAATACAGCTGTATTTCCAACAGTTACATGAGTATGATAGACTTGTACTTCATAAGGACGATTAACAACTTGAAAAAGATAATTATTTTGTATTTAAATTATCAAATCTAATTCGAATATAATGAGAACATAAATTTGGTAATCGTTCGTGAAATTGTCTTGGCAACGATTTCAAGACAGAACGATAATTGAGACCGGAAAATCACAATTTAATGAGGAACATTCAATTTCGAATCATTCAAGTATTCTAATGGATAATCAAGCGATTTTCATCGATTCACCTAAAATATTTCAAACGAAATTTCGGCATAATATTCAATGTAAATTGCCCGAAACAATGTCTCGATAATATGAAGAACATTTGTAAACGGCAGAAAATCGACTCTCTAGAGACAAAAATCCAGCTGTTGTTGTTTGTTTTCCTATTTTTTTTTGAATGATTTGCGACATAAATTTTATTTCGGAAAGTCACGACTGACTGATCAAAATAAACAACTATTATTGCACCAAAGATTTTCTAATAATCAAATTTATAATAAAATCGTGCGTAAAACAGATTTTTATTCGACAATTTTATCAGTTTTTGTTGTTGAGTTAGACGATTGCTCTTATAGAAATTCGTACGTGATCTTGCAAAATTTATATACTATATTGAACTTTAAAGTGATATCTATATGGAAAATCCTGGCTTTCTTATTTCCTAATATAAAACAATTGTCTATGGATGCGTGCGTTCGCTCCAGCATACATAAAATATTGAATTATGAGTGTCTATAACCACCCCGACATGATATGACTACATCTCACCAACCCCTTAGTATATTTTTAATTTATTCCACTCGTGCTGCTCGAATGAACGTTTATACTACAGTCTGTCCCACCTCGAATGATTCGCGAATTATTAATTTTTTCGAAAAATTTCGAAAAAAATAACGACTCTATTCTAAAACTCGCCTAATTTATGTGATTTGTTCAGTTTTCGGTGGAACAGACTGTATATATTCCCTCTAGACAAGGTCTCGATCAACATCTACTGCTGTATAAAAAAAGAAGATTATGTATTTTAAGGGATTTTCATGACAATGCGCGTAAACATTTAGTTAACATAAAAATAGGGTTGTATTTTTTTTTTTTTTTAATAATAATAAAAAAATAAACTTTTATCTCGACTGTGGAAAATTGATAGAGATTTGATAATATTTTTCGGTGCTCTATTGTGTGATAATGGAAGAGAATATGTAAATTACGTCATAAAAATGATAAATACACACAGTATAATCGATTTTATGTCGAATATTGATTATCTCAATATAACAGTAATTAAGGCCGGTTTTTGTGGTTGTAATGAAGGAAGTTGTTGTAAATTTTATTCAATGTAGATCGTTATATGTATTGATATTTTTTTAAAATATCCTTAATGTCAGTGACGTCTCATCATCATCTCTTCAAAATCTACGTTGATTATCACCGCTTATTTGTAGAATAATTATGACTAAATCGATATATTTGATATATTTTATTTTCGAATAGAATACTCAAAGGACAACTTAAATTTGTTGAATAAAACGAAACGTCTTATGTACAGTATTTTGGAAGTGCGTGTCTTAGATAGGGGCATATTCCCATGTCAAATTATTGGATCGATGGAATGGAGAAATACGTACAGACGAGCAGTCTGTTTCAATCGAGTCTTCATCAATCTCTTTGCCGATTCTAGTATAAGGGTGACTAGGAAGCCGACCGGACTAGGGGTTGATCGTATTCATTCGGACTCATTCAAACATGAATTTCACACATTTGTTTCTTTATTGTTCAGTTTTGATTCTGTCAATAATAGACAACGATATACAGTTATGGTTGGATAACATCAAAGGAATTTTGTCAAACATTGAACTATGGGTAGAATGATTATAATAAAAATGTGCATCATGCACCACCGTTTTTGTTTACATTTTAATACTAGTCTCTTTGTGTTGTCATAATCAAGTTTAATATCATAAAAGCGAAATATAGTCGATCCTGTTGCTTATACAAACATCAAGCACAATGCTGGATTGTTGAAATAACCGCCTAGCAAATGGACGACATAAAATAAATAATTTATAGACGGTGCTAAAATTTGAAAACCGTCCATCTACGAGCAAATTCCATTTACAGTTAATTTATTATTATTTTGAAATCTCGCTTACAGACAATTTCGAATTCTGATCAATTTAATTATACAATAATTTTATTTCAATTCGATAATCCGGACGTTCACCATCAATAGAGAAATAAAATTTAAATCAATTTTACTAACAGACATATTCAAATTACCGTTTCTGACTTTAGAGAGACTATTTCTGATAATTTCAAGTATCAAACGTCAATTGAATATGACTGAAAACTAGCTAAATTGAGTTTTAACAGAAATGTTACAATTTCGTAAGCAATCGAACATCTAACATCGAAAATCGATTTTTCTCGAATATTTCCCGATTTTTCCCTCTTATATATTTGAAATATAATAGTAGTGGAATAAGGTTGAATAGCGGGACGTTTTTCAAATCGACATTATGTAAACAACTATGTGGTAAATGGAAGAAAACAAATAGAGATGGACTATAGTGAGTTATGACAGTGTGAATAAATGCGTGAATGCGCCCTTAAAAATGAAAGACTCAACAACGTCCTATTATAAAGCATAGAGTTGTTTAATATTCATGATGACAATAATGCATCACCCTTTACGATTGATTCTAGATCCATTTAAAATTTATTAAAGCTCCCTTATCAATATCAAACAATTCAACAATACGACACCGCAGATAACGATCGTAGCTCTATTATTACTCTATCCTATTCAATTTGCTCATCATCTTATCAACATAAATTTTTACCATTAATAATAACATAGGTATAGAATTTTCTATTCGAACTCGTTGAATTGAGAAAAAATTACTTTAATCATACTGGAGATTTTCGAGTATCAAGTCAGAATCGGTAGTCGGATGGATCGCTTTTAATTATAACATAGAGCAAAATCGTGTCGGTGGATAATTCCCACCTCAAGTTGAGTTTTATTGAATGAAACAGATGTTAATCCAGATTTTCTATTGTTCTAAGTCCATTATAGAAGTTATACGTTGAATGTTAATATAAAATTGACGTATATGTTTGTATAAAACAACAAATCGCGTTTTGTTTTTTTATTCTAAACTCCTTATCACAGCGTTTATTCATCGCTTTAAAAGTTTATTTAATTATTGTGAATATATCCAGTAATATGTATTTATAGTGATGATTTTATTATGAATCTAGATCAAGTGGAGTCATTTTGAATTAAAAATATTACGTTCAGTTAACGGTTTACTCAAAAAGACGTTGAAAATCTAGAGATTACAGTCCAAGTCACGTTCTCATTATTTGCCTTTTATTAAGTCATTTTTAATTGAAATGTTGAATCAATAACGAAGAAAGTTGTCTCTACTTTATAAAATACGATAGAAAATTAACAAGTTATTCTGCATAAATTCAGACGAGTTATATTACTGGACTATTCAATAAGGCTTAATAAGTTTAAAAAGTTCAACAAGTTAGTCGACAAATGTCCCAATTTTACTAGAAAACTTTATCACGCCACTCAATTACTATTAATAAATATATAGTCGATATATATTCATGTATTTCTCTGATAATAAATGAGGTTTATTGATAATTGAAAAAATGGTGGATGCGCCGGACTAGCGATTGTCGTTGTGTTATTTTCAATTTTTACGACAGAACTTCAACATTAATTGTTTAGATGGTGGTAATTACACGTAGACTTAGTTGTACTAGATGGTATAAGGTCCGGACTTTGCGGCTCCCTATTTTGTTGAATAATAGAACGTGTAGCGGTTGTGATTTCCCTAGACAGTACTATATAGTGTGAGACACATTTATGAGAAAATAAAACGAAACACACCATATTTAATAACTATTCAACGTGTTAATATAATTATTAAATATTTGTGCCCTTTTTGACGATATCATATATTCAAATTAACGTCAACTATACGACAATATTTGGCATTAATTCCCAAATGGGTTATTCTCGCATATTTGTACACGATTTGTCGAATAACTAACTAATTGTGAATATACAATTGTTTTATTTATTATCGGAATTAAATTGGCACGATTTTTCGTAAAATTTCATCTAGTCGAATATTGATTGTTTGATAATTCGAATAATATTGTTTGAGTTCAATTACAAGTTTCTATTGCTGTCTTACTAGTACGCTTTTGATGTTTGCTTATAATGCTTATAATCCAGCTTCGACTTATACTAGTGCACAAGTTTACTTAACTAATTGCTAACATGAAGACCAGCTTATTAACAATCTACACTTAAACAATTTGAAACTATCATAATTATTTCGATTGTCAACAAACCAAAGTCAAATAGCAATAACAATAGCGTACGAAACATATATAAAAATCTTTAATTAAATTTGATATATAATTATAAAAGTTTTTGTATCAAAAGCAGAAAATTGCGGAATTATTAGAAATACGTAGATCCTCTCTGATCTGGATACTCGGTTGAGTGTTTAGACAAAAATAATTGAAAACGCCCTTAAGCTAGATTGGTTTTCGAAAGAAGCTATTTCTCTTTCGTATTGGATCTCGTTTAAGAACAATGACCGTTGCTGGAAACACTTCTCAGTTTTTAGCAAAAAGATTTCGATAGATTGTAGACGCATCGCTTTGGGCTATTTTTTTTTTTAAAAAGAAAAGACATTAAACTTATTTCGAAACTTCAACGATATAATGTTGAAATTACGAAAATTATTTATAATGTAAACAACAGTGACTTTGAAGTTTCTTTAAAACTTACCAGCTCTGACATTAACATCACGACTAATAATACTTCCAGCTATATTCGATGTACGACATCTGTAAATTGTCGAATGTACATCTTTACGATAATCTTCAGCTCTAAATGGCGGAAAATATAGCGTTCCATTGCCCAATAGTTGTCTGTGAAAAATCAAATAAATTCGCACTAAATATTTGTTTTCTATTATAAATTATAACCGATAGTCGGATTTTCTCTAATAAACGACTATATTCGGTTTTATTGTATTGTATTTGAATAACAGCAAACTGAAAATTTACCAATAATCTCTCTCTCTCTCTCTCTCTCTCTCTCTCTCTCTCTCTCTCTTTTTGTTGTTCAAACTAGACGATTTTACAGATCCGACGTTGATCTATGGGCTCTTTTATTTAGAATTTATTCGGTGCGGGATCGACGCATTGTTACACGGTAATTGACACCACTTGACGCTTTACACAAAATTGGAATATATTCCCTCGAATTCCGTTCGATTCATAAAGATTGCGATCGGAAATATCGAAATTTCACTGAATAAATTCAATTTACTTTTTTATTAATCAAGTTGGGCGATGATCGTTTCTTCTGAATCTGCGCAAGATTAAGTCGATAAAATTTACTGATTTACAAAAATATTTTTCGATTCTAGCAAAATTAAATTGAATTCTTTATTAAATGTTCATTATAATACAGTTTCATTAGTCTTAATTTATCGCGATTCGTTGATTTTCACCAGTTACAAGTTGCCATTAATAATGAATAGCTTTTTACAGAAATGTTGGTTTAGTTGTTTTTTAATGTTCCACATGAGTTGAGATTGGACATAATCATATCAACAGTACGGTTGGAGATCTTGTCGTTTTAGTCAAAACCCCTTTATAGAAATAGAATAATGAATGAGGTTAGTGTTGTAAAAGTCCAACAACAAAAACTTAAATTGAAGTACCGACAAATCACTAGAGAGAATGTTGATTTTAGCAAACAACAATTCTCATTCCGTCCCTTTGAGATCAATTAAAATAAGGCGTTAATTTGTTATGATGATGAAGCTGTATGCGTGTCGATTACTACCCTAGAGATATGCTGCTGGTTTTTGTGTATTTTTCCCCCATCAATAATTCATCAGGGTATTTTTGTTGTAATTCGAGCTAGTTGATTTTGAAAATCGATTTGGGGCTAGTTTTATAGTAGCTTAATATAGTTGATTGGTTATATATATATGTTGTTAAATTATGACGTAGATTAGACAGGGATGAAGCTAATATATGGATAATATGGAGAGGGTGTTTCCGTTTCGAATAGGACTTAATTAGCAGATAGGTTGGATGAACTGAAATGATCCCTCCATTAGTGGGGATAGACATCATGGATTCGCGTGACCTACCCGAATGCAAATGTCAACTCTGTAGCAAAATTCGTTTCTATCTTGAAAATGATCGATACTGGATACATGTGACACAACGAGCCGTATAAATAATGGACTCTGGCAGGTCTATTATAAATGTATGGGACCGACCCGGAAACCGGAATAAGCTCTACCAGACAGATCGAGAATTCAAAGATTGATGCTTCTAGCAAATCAACCAAAATCTACTTTTATATATAAATATAATCGATTTTCGCAACACATCTATTCAATCATTGACAATTAACAACAATACTAATAAATAAAAATTTTCATCAAAATTTTCCATATCAAAACAAATAAGAGAAAATTAAAGTCTGTTCGCTTTGATGTCCATATCGTCTATGAACAAACAGAATATGCCTGAGTATATTAAGCTAGTTTGAGTAAAAAAATCCAACGCAATATCGATTTATTTTTATTACGACATGATAATATGATATTCGCATTGTATTTTTATATCCCGAATAGATGATCTAATAAATCACGAAAACAACGAAATTAACGCTACGTCAAATTCAGTTTTGTTTGATCTCAACATAAATAGAATTTCCGACAAATATCAAATCAAATAAATCCACATTAACGGCTTATTTTCAAATGATAACAAAACAGAAAAAAAAAATAGCATTCATAAATATTTAGAGATAATATAATCGATGATATCAATAATACTGACAATTTCCTATCATTTATTTTGACTGTTGCTAATTGAATATGATATATTTCTGACAAATAAACAATAATTAATTGAATTTCGCATAAATTCAATATACACATTATAATTATTGGAAACAATTTTAGAATATTTTATAATTAGAAAATTACTGAACTAAAGTTGAATTTATTGTTGTATTTGTCGGGAATTTCCCGCACAACTCACAAATGAATGGAGTTAACAATAATCGCAATTATACACGAAAATAATGATACAATTGCGAAAAATCTAATTTCGAGCATATTAAACAACATAATAGATTTATATTGGGAAATCAATGTAGAAACAATATTTAGGTGTTCGACAAAATACCGGAAACATATAGTAATGACGTGTTAATTGTCGTTCAGTAACTCACTAACTATATTGAAACAATGTATATATTAACTGTTGTGGTTCATACTTCTCTCCAATTTATTGATCGTTGTAGATTTGTTATTGACAGTATGAACGTAAATTAGCGTATTAATGTTGCCCGATATGCCAGACGCAATGTTGGTCATTCGATGTTTATAAACATGTATGGATACACCTCATTTCCAATAATTTATGAATATATCGTCGTTCCAGGATATACATAAACAAACTGACACATCACAAAAGCTCTTACCGAAATTATATGACAAATTTGTCAAAAACACTACCATACTGAGCTTACAACAGATATTACGTAAACAAATCCACATCTCTATCTTAATATAGCCCATCATTCTCGGAAATAACAAAAACACAGCGCCAATCTTTCATAGAACTCTAGAGCAGTAATAACAAATCAGTGGCTCTCAAACTATAATTATCGGGCTATCATTATTGATGAATATAAAAAATTTCGATTAGAAACGGAAAGAACTCCAGAGAAATTTAGTGGAGAGTGAGAAAAAATGCGGATTCGGAAAACATGAAAATTGTACCGCAATGGCGAACATTTTCTTCGACGTATATGAAAAGTTCAATGGAAATCGTCCGATGGAACGCTGAAACTTGTGCAGGAAAACGGGGGAATTGTGGAAATTTCAATGTGATCAACGTTGTTGTGAAGATCTAGACACCGAAATGAAAATATTCGGGGATTATGGGAGTCGGATTTTCACAATTCACAGCTTTTCGACAATTAGAGTTTCCATATTAAATTGAGATCCGACACCAATATTGAGAGTTTCGCGGCGAATATCGTTTTTTGGCACAGAATACTGTTAATGGGTGATTTAATTTTGAACTGTATTTACAAGATGAATCGATAAAGAACTAAATCTCACAACGATATGCATATTAAAATTCAATTACTCATAGGAATTAATTATTATAATCATCATTGTAGCGAATGATATAAATTATGCGAGATATATGATTCAATTTACAATGTTCGATATCGTGGAAATTACGTTGCCAGCTCTAGTGTTGTTAATAACATTGAAATCTCTATATAAAATCTGAATATGAGAGAGAATTTTTGATAAATATGCTTTTCATAAATATTAAAATTGTTGTTTTATTCACATATATACGTTTTTAATTTATCATTAAAATATACATATCAACAATATAAATAGCTTTATTTGTTTATTTATTTCGAATTCATGGAATAAATATATCGAAAAATTTTTAGTAGAGCTATCGAGATTGTAGAAAGATAGTTGCAAAAATTCGATATTTCCATTTATTTTTGTTACTATTACGAGAACGTTGATATATCACAATGAAAAGTATAAGACTGATGTATTTTCATTGTGTATCAATATAAGCATGTTTTTATTTGATTCAAAGCTGTTTGAAGTGCTGCTCTCTCATTTTCCAATATTTCTCAAAAGATTTTCAGCGATAATACAAGCATTGTTCACAATTGATACGAATTCGTTGGATTTTCTGATAAATCTCGAATTTAATTGTGAAATTCAATAATAGATATATATAGATTTCTTATTCTATAAAATTAGATTAGATTTTACCTTAGACCAGGTACGGCCGTAACGGCTTGTCCGTCTTGAAGAAGCCATTCAACTTGAGGGTTGGGTGATCCATGTGCCGAACAGCTGACCTGTGAGCCGGTCGTATTTGAGAATGTAAGATGAGATGGGGGTTCTAATAAAAAAACAGGTCCATGTGATTGAGCAGTTGCCCCTGTAACATAATCATAAAATATCGATAATTCTATAAATAACAACAATATAATCATTACGATATGAATTGGCTTTGATTACACTATTCGAACGATAATAACAAACGATCAAATCAATTTCTAAACTAAGGTCTCTAATAAACTCACAAAACTTAATCAGCAACAGGTCGGTTTAATATCGGTACAACTTATTATTTGACAAACAAATATTATAAATTTGTTATAGTTTTTTTTTTGTTTTTTGGTGAAATTGTTGGTGTATTTAGATGATCGACATTAATAGTTTTGGACTTGGTATGAATTTCAAATTTGTTCGATTCCCTACTTATTATTCTAACAGTTCACGCCCTAGAGAATATAAACATGTGCTACGATATAAGCAACTCGGTTGGCCGTAAAATATTTACGTTTTCGCGTTTCGACTAACGCCTAAGTTACACAAGTATAGAATACGGTAGCATAAACTTAAATGTTCACCACCGACATTTTTGTTGACTTTGTGATAATTTATAGTTATAGTTCAACATCATATTATATAGAGAATTAAAAAAAATAGAGCCAAATTGTGAATTTATTTAAACTAAATGAATTGTGGTGTATGTGTAAAATTGGTGGAGGCGCCGGGGGAGATATTATAAATAATTGTAATTATCACTAATTATCTAAAATTCTGTATGTTTAACGTTCATAATTAAGCGTTAGTATGCAGAGGAGGTCTATTTGTTGTTGTTTGTGATTTAATTAACTTGAAGAAAGTTGGAAGACACTTGATTTAGACGTGTCGATGTTCTAAAACTTATTTTGTTTTCTATCATAGGATGGGTCCGGTACTCTCTCATCCATTAAAACAAACAATATATAGGACAAAGTGTCGGCGATTTGTGCCTAACTAATTTAAAGTTTAAAGTGTATTTAGGTGTTGATTTGATAAGTAGCCGATGAGACTGTGTTGAACTGAATAAGTTCGTTTAGAGATGTTCGCGCGCAAGTCAACGGATCTAGCTATCTAGAAAAGGTGAGGCGGCACGCCGGCGGCGGTTTATCACCTCTTGTGGATATCGAGAACTCTCCTGAAATGTATTGTAAGGAACAGGAAATCGATAACAGTTTTATCTCATTTACTACGTGATCTACTCGATGATGAAGTGGGCTGGATCATTCGTACTTTGAAACTATAACGAAACTCCTTAAGTCGCTTCTCTATTCCAACCAAATCTAGATAACTATAGATAGATGTATATTTAGATCACTGTATCCAATCAGCTAGCTTATTATTGAACGCTTCGTAGATTTTAATCGTTGGTATTAAGAAAAAAAACGCTTTGTCTAATACGAAGATGACAGTTTTATCGCCAACTTAGGTGTTTCAATATCGATATTTTACGGCTCTCTAAAATTTTCATTCCATTATAAGCACCTTGTTTTTATAGATATAGGAGAAACACGTCCAATATCAATATTGTCGTTGTATAAGTTACATATTTTAAAAATAAAAATCTATTTAAAATACCCAATCAAGGGAGTACTGTTATCTCAAAAACCGCCCTTATTAAATTGGTATTAATCTCGTTAACTTTTGAAGTTATATACAAACATTGATTCGGTGTTCTGCAATCACATTAAATTCAAAATTCTTCAAAACAAGCATCTGTTTGCACGTCAAGTTACATTTCGCATCTATTCTAAAACGATGTTTGCATTGGGAAATTAAATTTGCGCCAAAGTCAATTAGGGGAAAATCAAGGAACCTTATTTATTTGAATTAATCCACAAATATTTGGTTTGATTATAGTAAATACATCCGATAATAATCAACACAGTGATATGTGACAGTATTATTATTATTTATTTATAATATCATTTCTGTTGTTATGGTGGACTTTGTTGGAATTTAGATGAAAATTTTATTCACTCGATTTTTCGCTGTAATTAGCCGAGATATGAATATGTGTCTCGTGAATGATTAATATAGTGAAATTCTATAAAAAAAAAAAAAAAAAACCGAATGAAAGTGGACATTGTAGCTATTTAGAAAGTAATTGACAAGGCTAATTACGGAAATTTCCAATTTACCATAAAATAGGTAATTTCTCAAAAATAAAATTCATGTTATATAGCGATAGATTGATGTATTATCGGATTAAATCGAATTTTATCTTCTATATATCGGTGAATAGATCTCAGTTGTGAATCGAGTTTTTCTTTGTTGAACGTTACCCGTTCAGTTTACGTAATTGCAACGATTTTAATGAGTTCCTTTGATGCCGATACTCAATCATATCGTTCTGTTATTCGAAAATGTTCGATTTTATAGTATAGTGGACCTAGAATCAATAGAAAATAACGTTTATTATGTTGTGTTATGCTATCTAAGTTCGAATTTGAATTGTTTTTTTCTTTCTGTATAACGCTTGTTTGTACTCTGTTTTGTTATTTCGTTTTTTTCTTACCAATGATTTTAGTGTACGTATCCTGCCAACAAAGCGAATGATTTGTTTGCAATTGTTTTTTTTATTTTTTCATCCTCTTCTTTTCAATATAAATCTGAATCGATTCTGTCATTGTTTTCGCGGTTGCAGACCAATCTAGTTAGGTTTAGAATTCATTAGAGTCGGGATCAAACGGTCGTATATATTTTACATGGATGACCTATTTCATCAAAAAGCTCTGGATCATTCATGCGCCAACCGAGAAGCAATTTCGGTCCTCCATGGGCTTACAATTGTAAATATTTGAGACGATCTGAAGATTAATACAGTACGACCATCACAAATTTCGACCATTACCTATCTATATACGGGAGAAAAGTACGAACAAAAAATAAGGGTCGAATAACGTATACGGTTATGAACTAATAAATTATTGAACAAATTTAATGAATGTTTGATAATTTTGATAAAACTCGATTTGTTTGCTCGTTTAATTGCATCTAAATAAAACAGAAGATCACATGTTGTTTAACTTTGGCACAATTAAATTATAATAATGTCTAAAAATTCCGATTGGAAAACGGGTTTTTGATCGCACTCAACTGAAACAGGATCTATTTTAGTCGAAATTTTTACCAAAACATGGCAGAATGGAATACTGAAACAAATACTTTTAGACAGGCCACTCTGGTTTATTGTAATCTAAAACTCCATTGCCCTTTGGATACATTAGAAAATTTCGTAAAATGTTCGTTTATATATTCTCTGTTTCAGTTTATCTCGTGCATGTTTGGAAACAATTAACGTTGCTCCTTCATCTTGTTACCGATCTCGTATTTTATTTTACCAACACATTATATCTTTCTACTTCTTTCTATAATGCAATTAACATTTATGTAGCATCAGGGCCGGATCTGGATGCAATTTTTTACCTTTTCCACAATTCTATGACTTTTATTGAATTAACGTTGCAGTGAAATTCTTCTTTTTCTCGTTTTAGCGAAATATTCATGGTATTTTCAGCCACATTTTGCTGAAAATTCGTTTTTTGCCCAAAATTTTTCGTTTCTAACATATTTTGACGAAATTTCGAATTGCCAAAAGCTGGAGTTTTTCGCGTCATGATTCACAAAAATTTTCAATATTTTCAGAAATTTTAATCAATCTTGAATCTCTGACATTTCACATAGTTCAATAATTCGCCACAATTTTCCAAGTCCAGTCGAACTATGCCGAACTTCTCATGATTTTCAGCTACATTTCGCCGTGGTATTCCCAATTTTCTTCAAGTTATTATTTGGTTCATCAGCTCTCAATGGCCCAATGAATATTTCATCCAAATTTTAAAATTTCAACTCTTTGACGTTTTCAACCGATTTCTACCAACAATCAACAAAAATTCTCGATGAAAATTGTCACAGATCTTTCGATTTTTCGCACTAAAGCACCATTGAAATAAATATTCTGATAGGGACAGGCGAAATTTAGAAATAAATTAGTCATAGATTCCTGTTCAATTTAACCGAGCCGTGCACCGTTCAGTAGCGTACGGTTCCGGCACAGCTCCGTTCCGGTAACTCAAAATTTCTACTTCTCGGCATATTTCTGTTCCACAATATAGGTTACTACTCAATACTTGGCCAACTGCCATAGTATTATGAACATAAAATTGTATTAGTATCTAGTATATATTGACCTTTAGCTCATCACTTACTAATTTGCATGTAGTAATCCTGTTAGACTATGCTTGCGTTGCGGAGCGGAGAGTTACGCTGGATTAAACATGTTAATATGAAATTTGCACCTCTATATGGCAGTTGCAGGCGGTAATAGTTTGCGTATTTCATTTAAACAGTATCGAATTAAGATCGATCCAATTCATACATCCAAAATTATCATTGTGAATAAATAATATTTGATAGTGTACATGTTTTACCGTATAGTAACAGTTATATTTCCCAAGTGCCGAAATACTTAGTTATTTATTTTTATTTATTTCAGTAAAAACCATTTCAATAAATCGTAAAAGCTTCAGAGATATCTTTAATTCACCACAAACTTGGTCTGAGTGTGAAAAATACGATATCATTTATATATTGCATGTTTGCTATTTGTAGATTCGAATTCGAAGAGTTTCGAATTCAATTCTAATTGACAACAATTCGAATCGAATAATATAATATAATATTGTTAATAAAGCCAGTTGACCACTCCTTAAACAAATACAATGAGTCTGGTTCCGTTGATAGCGCGTTTATTGTTATTGAAACAATTTATACAACTAAATTAGTGAATGTTCAGGCTAACCGCAGGCATATTAAATCGTAATCTTTAATTTCGCCCCTTTAATAAACTACAATATCGAATAATTGAATTTTTCTCAATAGATCGTTGATGAATTTTGTTGAAATTGATATTTATTGTTGATTGTTGCACGATAATTTATAACCGTTAGTTTGAGATTTTCTCAATACTATCCAATAATGATGATAATAATAAATAATGATTGGAGTTGTTATTGAGTAGAAGTTTGTTTGTTTCTTCACAGTTCCAATCAACACGTTTATCGATGTGCATTTAGATATCGTATATTTCCGGTGGAAATGTGCGGTATCCAATTTAGATACGGTAAAGGACTAGTCGGCAAAAGCTTTAGTCGTTTTCCCTTTATCTGAAGCAACATTGCCTAGAGAGAGAGAACAAACAGTCATCAGCCAATATTTTATTCATGGTTTCTAATGTTGGTTCATCATCAATATTAGAAATGGCATATAGGTTCTGTTTGAACAGATTTATAACCGTTCTATTGTGATCAAGATGCCAGTAATATTAATTTTTTTTTTCAATCCATAGAATCGGAGAAAATTAAAGTCGCTTTTAAATAACATTTCAATATTCAATTTGCCGAACGAAATTATCCGATATCCATATACACAAAATAAGAAAAGAATTGGATTAAGGAACTACTTACCCAAGATGAGGGCGTAGACGAATAACATCTGCATATACATCCGGCTCACTTCAGCATTGCCGTCACCTGAAAACAGCCTCTTTTCAATATTCGTAATCTACCCCGACCACCGATCTTTCACAATCAAACACCCTTAACAAAAACAAAAAATATATAAAGATCAGAACTCACAATATTTCGATTCATTATAATTATATCTAGCTTTCTGTTGATGAGATTCGAATTTTTTCAAAACACTTGAAAATATTTCACATTCAGATAGAAATCTATATGTCCGGATTGTTCAAACTAGAAACAAAATTTCAACGAACGATGAAGTTTTTAAAATTTTATTCTACTACCATATAGAAAAACTATCTCAAGAAATCGTCTATTGATCCAAATTACATTGGCTATTTTAATCCGTCTATTGTACAACGACAAAAGTTGATAAAGTTCGGATAGAAACTGTGATGGGACATCCGGTTCAAGTGCTGAAGTTGCCGGAATAACCATCCGGAATGTGGCCAACCACCAAAAATAGCAATAAAATCGAAATTCGTCAATTTCGATAAAACGATTTCAGCCACATTAAAAGCTTTGTCCAAAACCAAATCAATTTTTTTATTATAGAAAAATAATGAATTATCAATTATACGACAAACAAAAATATTATTGATAAAATTTCCAATGAACCAATTAAAATAGTTGACATTTAGGTGAAAGCTTCCAATTTTGAGCTATTTATTATTGATATACAGACTGTCAGCGAAGTAGCGCGACATTTCCACAACTCATTACAAATGCATCCGATTCGAAAAGCAACCTTTATTGGCGCCATCTAGAGAACTTTGCGTAATTATCCCGTATACAATAAGTCATATTAAGTGATTGGTTGCTAAAAGCGCGGTAAATTTATGCTAATCACATATTAATATGGAAATTCGCTTTATTTATTGTAAGCAGCGCTCTTGAACGGTGTATTGTGCAAAATTGAGTTTATCGTCGAAAATTCGGGATTAATTAAAATTCACTTGATCTTCTTACGCTGTATAGTCAATTCATTGACCTCAATGTCAGTCTGTATTTTCGGAATTTTATAAGAAAACTAACGGTGGACATCAATCAATAGTAATTCAACTGAACACTGTAAACGTAGTATTTGAAATTAATTGCGACCTTAATTAAAGAAAATGGAATATTTTACAAGGTATAGTCTATCTTTCAATTACAAATCTCATAACAGGAAATCCGCATAATCTCATTAAAATGTCGCATCTAGTTTGATATTGTCGTCAGTTTCTTATTAATTTACCATTTTAAATAGTAGTAAGTTTTAATTGAAATGTTTATATAAAAAATTAGTTATAATTCAATAATGGTCCTGGTATGTTGTAGATCTAGAACAGGACGAACATCTGTATTCAGAACGTAATAATCATATGTGCATTCTGATTAGTTTACCGATTCAGTTAAATATACATAAATTCAATTTAGAATCTAAATTTATATTTTCCATTCGAATAATAAAGTTTTAAATAATAAAATGGCCATTTAGTTGGTTTATGATAATTCATTACATTAAAAACTTGTCCAGTTTTGATAACAGACAACCGGCTAACTTCATTAGTGGAGCTTACAATTGCCTAGCTATCTATTTAAGCTCACCGCCTAACAACAATAGAGGTAAATTGAATTTGAAAATTTGATATAATCATTTTAATTATAATGTATATTGCTAACTGTAACAATTCACTTCTATATTGTCGTTGTTACTATGCTCCTGTCTAATTAATTAGAAACCCTTCATGTCTCTATACGTATTTGTGTTTAGAAGACGCGCCTATTATCGTATTAATTTATTCGATAATCATGAATAGATAATCAGAAGAACTATTCAATATAACACATGGCTATATTATAATTTAATTAGAAACCAATAACAGATGTTCACTAGTCCATATTGTTCGATAATTGCGAATATTATACAACTATTCAATTAATAGAGTTTCGTTAATTTATTGACAATTGTAAAATCTAAGTGCAATTAGTCGAATCGAAACAATCGCATAATTAAAATTACCAATCTGATAATTTGGTTATTTACCGTATTTTTTTCGAGTTAATTCTGTTGATGATTGCATCATGAATAAATAACGTACAAGTTTTGTATATACGGATCAATATAAATAGTGGCAATAGTGAATTGATGTTTGACATTTGAAAGATCGAAATTTCCAGTTCTGGAATACCATTAAACTTACCTATAGATATAAACATATATAGTTCGATTGCACTTTGTGAGATGAGCGCGTATCGATTGCTTGGTAAACTAGGGAGTTACGTACGGAATAAAGTCGAATTTTAAACTTATTTTCTCGTATTTTATTTCATTCACGTCTATTCGACTTGTTTTCCATTTATATACTATAGTTATATATATATATATGTTTGATAAATTCATTTTGATCGAAACGTATCGTCAATTTATGCAATTGTTAAACTAAGATGGTTGTAGTATAATATTCGATCTGGACTAGTATTGGCGATTTATCAATATCAGACGAATCGAATGTCGATTTATACGATGAGCATTCAGGAAGGGCGAATAATCAAATTTTCGTCTGTAAGATAGATTGATGAATTCCGATCGACTAGATAAAAGGAAAGGGATTTAATTCGGTATTCCACCAAGCTGATTACATTAGACTTCCTTTACAAAATCGACTAATCTAAAAATTTTCATAATACCGATTAAATATCATCAATACGATTCTTCAACTATTGTTATCGTTTTTTTTAACCCACAAGATTTATTCATTTTTGTTCATACGACTTTCTATTAAAGCTCATGTCTCCTACTCCATCCCATCCACGATTCACTCGATTTCCCCCCATTTTCCGTATATAGTAAGAAAACGTATTATTCTACGTAGAATACCTACTATCTCACATTGAAACACTCTCGAATACAACAGATAAAACTAATTCTTTCGAAGAAAGTTTACAATATTATGTGTAATATTTTAGTTGAGTTTATGTGTATTTTCATCAAAATTTACCATGAAACATCATCAAATGTAAACAAGCGGTTGTGCACGATAAGATATATGTCGTATAACTGAAAAATGTCTAGTGAATTTCAACAATATCCATTAAATTGTTGATTCGAGAATATGATAAGTCCATAAATAATACGATTAAAATTTTGAAAAGCGGATAAAATCGGCGAGGCCCAACTTGAGCCAGTGCCATGATATATTGTTGACGGTTCAAATTTGAATATGTAATTTTGGTCTTTTTCCCGAACGATGTACCATGTTTGATGTTGTGGTTTTCGTATTGAACCTTGTACGAGACCCGAATAGACAGTATAATATTCATCCTTAACTCATTTAACAAGTTCTGATTTAGTGAGGCTTATATTCAGTTCCATATAATAATAAGATAACACTTGTTGCTCTATTCGGTTGTAGTCGTTGTGATCGTTGACGACGCCGTTTTCCATCTCCTTGTCTTTAAACCAAGTCCGGAACGTTCCTAATCATCTTATGAATAATTACAACTACGACACATTTATGTTGTTGTCAATACATGGATAGTGAAGCGACTAGTTTATAAACTAATTAGTAAGTTCTTTGATCGATGAAAAGCCGAACTGGCTAACAACACGATTCCTATTAGGTTAGATTTGGAGACGTTGATGGATGTTTTCGTATAATTTAGTTGGTTTGCAAACCGGCAAAGTTGAAAAACGTCGAGAGGAAACACGATAAAACTCGCCCCATTATCACTTTTCAATGGAATTATCTACGAAATTCTACCCATTTTTTTTTTTTTTTGGTAGAGACCTTCTCAAACGAGAAAAACGTCGAATAAATCATTGCTAGAACTAGAATTTTCTTAAAGAAATAGTCGAATAATCGACCGATATACCGAAAAAAACGCAGTATGCTTTCAGTAAATCATCTCAACATTCCATCTTGACTACGTTTTAATAATGTACTCGTTAACTCGGTTTGTGAATCGTTCGCTTTTCAATAAAGTTGGTAATGAGACTTGCACAAAATTTATAAAATAATACTAAAAGACGTTCTTGGTGCAAAATTCTCCGACTCCAATTCAATACTATCACTGATACTGTTACGAAAAGAATCAAATTAAATATTGCCGTGTGCTAAAAATAGATGTGTTTTACAATTTAAATTGAAGCGACAGTTTAGATTTTTGTTCTATTTCGTTTTTTTTTTTCAGCGGAACAACTGTCATCGTATATGTCTTACTTTAATTTTCAACAGCACCAAAACTGGAAATATAGCAAAATGCAATTATCGCAGGCTTTACTCAAGCAAATTGCATTTATTTGATATGTTACGAAACTGCGACCAAATCATATTAAAACAGCAGACAACAAATCATCCAGTCATGTTCAACAACTTCATAAACAGCGATATCCTTCGCTTCATTCATATTTCTTGTCCCATATCCGAAAATTAGCTCGATATTTTGATTAATTACGCCAAAATAACGCGAATATTTATCGAATATTGAGCACCAAAAGAATTTTATTATTGCATTGAATTGTGAAAGCTTCGGAAAAATTCGAAAGGTCAAGTGGCACTCCGATTATTTTATTTCTGTTACGTTTAGACATGATAATTAACAATTTCGTCGTTACGTTTTGACTCATTCATATCGTCCCCTAATCCGGTATAGTTCGAGACAATTTGACGTCAACGTCGACCCTTAGCCGTGGTATTATATGCTATAGCCAATTTACCCCAATGAGTTTAATGAAACAATCTTAAGTTGTGCCGCGAAATTGGGTGATAAAACGACGAAATAACAATGTTACAATATTAAAACTACCGTCATTTTGGATTTTTCTCAATTTCCAACAAATAAAAACTACAAACGAAATTGTTATTTTTTGATTATAATTAAAATAATTCACTTGTCAGAATTATCAATTTTCGAATTATCAAATATTGTATTGAACTAAATTTTTCCACAATCAGATTTCAACTCTAACACAATGAAATTGTATACCCGTTGTTGAAACAATATAATCTGGCTACTATAAAAACAATATAATCCGCTCGTTTTGTTTTGTTTTTTTTTTTTTTCGTTCGCATACTATATGAGTATCGACTGACACCCAATCCAGATTTAATACGTTTATGTTTTAAATGAATAATGCTCGAGTACTTTTGTGACCCATTTCCGGTAGGCCAACGCTACTGTATTCGATGCTACTAAAATTGGTTAATATTTTTGACATTTATGTTTGTAGATATGAAAGCTGACAATTTAGATGTCAACGATTATTAGAGTTAAGTGTACTTTCATTTCGATAAATACGACAGTATTATAGCCGGAGATGCGAAATGGTGGATGCGCCGGCGACTAGTTTTTCCGTTCTATTATTTGATTTTAATGAATTATTTTGCTATTTTCGAGAATATCGGAGGATTGTTGGATGGCAATTGGGCGACAGATCGAAACAACAAATTACATTAAGTGGTCGAAGCCACCTACAAGTCGACTTGGTAAATTACCACCTACATTATTAAATAATATTAAAAATGAGAAACTTTGTTGTTTTCCTGAGTAATGTGAGAGACGACATTTTGATAAATATCCCCAACTCCCAAATTCTACTCATATCTCAAATATTGTTAACAAACTTATGAAATTTATTTGATGATTTCGCTTATTAAAGCGAGTTGTTTTATTGTTTATATAGAAATATTGTCAGCAACAGATATTTCAGCCGTAAGCCTAAAGTATTGTTAGAAAATTCATGGTTTTGGATAATCCCGTTTGATATATGAGATTGTGTGGATAATAATCGAAATGATAAAATTACAAATATTAGCGGATTTCTTCAAAAATTTTTTAATTTAAATTCTTATTGTAAAAAAATCCGATCTTTGATACGCTAATGTTAATTAAATAATGAGCTTTAAAGTTCCGTTTGTTTCGCTGATATTCCTCATTTCACAACAACAAATTTCATAACGCAATTATTTTGATAAATGGAAATGTCCTTTGATGTAGTTGGTAGATTTTATTAAACGCGTTTTCGTGCCAATTATTTTTTTTTATAAACGAAAAACACGTCAAATACTCCAAATTTTCACAATTTTTAATGGAAAAGGGGTGATTTTTGGATTTATTTTGAAAAAAATTTTTATTAGAAAATGATTGAAAACTTACCACGTGAGACGCGTGACAATGAACTATACACCGTGTATTCCACGCGCGCCACTCGTAATGCTACTGAACCATCCAGACGCATCCTGTTCTGGATGTTCTGATCTATTCTGCGTTGCGCTGTCAGGACAGTCTGACCACATCGAATGCTTATTCCAGAAAGAGGAACAACTACAGATCCTGGATAACCGCCATGCCAATTATGATATTGTACAGGTTACGCAAGTATCATCAAATTCAACAATAAACATAAACCAATTATCCATGGAATAATTGAAACGTCAAAGTATAGTTGGAGATGCTCCAAAGTTCGCCACAAATATTTGTCACGTAAAGAAGCGATATTGTTGTTGACTACTGAAATGATCAACAATTTGAAAGTTAGAACTTGTTGCTGGATCATTTTTGGTAGGAATCAAGCCAAAAATTTATTCCCAACAAGCTGCCAAAAAGCCCCGAAATTAAATTCTATTCAATTCGGTATCAAAAGCCCAAAACTCGACTCGTTCCCATAATCATCGAGACAATAAACAAGAAATGACAACAAACTTATCGATTGTTAAAGAATATTCTTGTTGATTCAGCAAAAAAGCTCCATTTTCAAACAATCGATATTTGACGTTAATTCTTCGACTTTGAATAGATGATACGTTAGTGAATTTTCAAATATCGATATCGAAAAAGGGCACAATACGAATAAATTTGAGTATTGTCGCGAATTTGCATTTCGTTCATTGATTTATAGTTTAATCTTCTTAAGTCCTCACTGTTTTTATTCAGGCCGATTTTATAGTCCGCATATGTAGAAAAAATATACAGGACGTTCAAGTATTGAACATCAAAAATCGATGATTCGAAAATGGCGACGACAACGATTAATTTGTTAGATTTGCGCAAGCATCTCAAAATGTTGCGTTACATTTAATACTAATTAAATGAGGATCTAACGTTTTACCTCTTTGTTAATGATGAATCGTCGATTAAATCACAGCATCTCTGAATAGTGAGTGGCTCAAATAAAAGACCTAGAAGCGATTCTATGGTAATCTTGATCCTCTAGTTTCCTCTGATTGAAATTTGAGACAGATTATCGAACAATAGGGGATCGAGATAGAGATTGGAACGTCGATGGAATCGGCTCCTTCTCCTTTTATGAGCGTCTCTTCTGTAAAATTCCCATCAAAAAAGAACAAATAGAAATAAATATGCTAAATTTATTAAAAAACGTTTTTCAGTTAAAGAATTCACTTATTTCTTCAAGGAAGTTTTAAATACATTAAAAAAAAAAACTCTTTATATAGTATTTGTAGCGTGAATAATGTTCGTCGTTTATTTAATATTTACAGATACTTGTATTTCTATGTCTTAATAAAGACAAATATCATTATCTCCTTTATTAAATAAATCAGAAAATAATGATGTGAAAGAAGCGCTTATAATAAATACCAGAAAAAATAACTTTCAAAGTGCACAATTTCCACGCTCTAGAAACCTTTATTACAGAAGTTCTATAAGAAGTCCAACAATTCCATTGTGCTTTTATTAAACACTACTGAGTGCTCTCTGATTTCCTGATAACAACAGTTAATTTTGATCCACGTCATTTCAAAGCGACTCCCAACAATATCACTCAGAACGGCCTGTATATTTAGAAAAAGTACATATTATAGTTTCTATTTTAAACTAGCTGGCTCTCCAAGATTTCCTGTTGGAATATTGAAAATATAAAGTGAATATCTCCTGATATATTATAGATTTTTTTTTGTTTATTTGGGAAAATAGAGCAACATGTTCGCACTCGGGATTCTTGTATTTGTGGCTTTTTCGCGACAATTTTTATTAAACGGAAGTCAGAAATGGACGTTACGGCTAATAAATTTTCACTATCATAAATAAACGATTATATTCACTCAACAATAGAATTCATTTGAATCTAGGAACAAAAGGATATGTAATAAATGTATGAGCGCAAATTTTAACAATAAAATTTGTCTTTCGTCCACTGATTCCTGTACAAAATCCACCAACAAACAATTCTATAATAGTCGATATATTTTTGTTATTATTGTAATTTAATATTGTGAATTGTTCAGATTAGAATTTTTCTTATTTTTCGTGTTTATTAGCGAAGGGCGAAAATAGATAGTCGACGGATTTCCGAATGGAAATTATATAAATGAGGTGTTTTAGTAGGGTGAATTTTCAGTTGTGGTTTAATAAAGCGAATTCTGTTGAATTATTCATAATTTGACACCGTCTAAGCTGAGTATTTAAGGTTGGATGAATTTTCGAGCTTGCGCCCTCCTATTCTTTATATAAAATAAATACGAATAAAAAAAAAACAAATAAAATGGAAATTGTTTCTTCAATTATATT
>JAZBGZ010000016.1:150014-175472 GCA_037414795.1 Stenodera caucasica
AGAATTATAATTAAAAAGCTTTATTGTCACATTCATTTAAATAAAATTGGAATTCGAATAATATTGCTCTAATAACAACAATACTGATAATAATCGATTTATAAACTAATCAGTCAATATGTGATAGAATTCAACTACATTTCTTTTTTTTTGATGGGAAATTTATTTTAGTGCTGGTAGAGTGTGTTCTTCAATTTTATTACGTGAATTTCGTTGAATGCGTTCATTCCAATCTTGAAGAAATTCTATTACATTACTATGTCCAAATGTAATCGCCTCTTCTAAGGGAGTTTTCCCCCATCGATCACGGACATTATGCGGAACATCGCAGTGTTTCAACAAAAATTCAACACAATTTATATGGCCTTCAGCTGCGGCTAAATGAAGAGCTGTACGACCATCGTAATCGGCTAATGTCATATCCATTCCGGATAAATTGTGCCTAATTATAAATTAATTAATAATTAATTTTATACAATAACGATATAAACTTACCGTCTTAAAGCTGGTAAATCACCGGTAGCTGCTGAAAATAATAAATCAACAACTTTCATACCTTTAGTTTCAAATTTATGTTTTCTAGGATCTGTTTTATTGGTGCCATGTTTCAAATTATCATATCGATGAAAATTAAATAATTTCACCAATTCCTTAAAATTCCATTAGTGTTAATTAAAATGTTATTTTGATAATTAATAGTTAAATATACCTGACAAAATTGTACACCCCTACAGCTATTACCTAATGGATCTAAGGGTGGTGACCACATACATATTCCCATTACATTTGGTATAACAACTAATAATGCCCCACTGACACCGGACTTAGCCGGTAGGCCTACCTGAATTGATATAAATATATACAATAACATCAATTAATTTATTTTAATTAATTCAATTACTTTAAATGCAAATTGTCCGGAATAATCGTACATTCCACAACTGTGCATCAAGGATAATACATCCCGGACACTTTCCGATTTAAGGACTTTCTCTTCGGTTAAAGGACATATACCGCCATTTGCTAATGTTCCACCTATTACCGATAAACTATCACAGCTCGTTTCCAATGAACAACACTAAACACCATCAATTATAATAATAATCAATTGATTTCGATAATAATTCAATTAAAATTAATTTACAAATCAAATTGATTATTACCTGAAAATAGAAATCCATACATTCCCGGAAATTCGTTTTATCGGGAAAACATTTATGTTCTCTCATATAAAAACCTAATGCATAATTTCTATCAGCTGCTTCACGTTCCGATAAAAATACAGCATTATTAAAACCTACATCTTCACCACCAGCTAAACGCTAAAATTATAAATCAATAAATAATTATTCACAATTCAATATTAATTGAATTATTTATAATATTAAAATTATGACGTCAATATTATCAAGTTTATTTCAATTATTCAAATCCTATATCAATAAAATTCACTAATTTACAATAATTAATTAATTTAATTTACAATAATTTATTGTGAAAATCAATAATATTTCGATTTATTGAATAAACAACTCAATTCAATAGGAGAAATCTAATAATCACTTTCCACAATCATCAATATTATTCTCGAACCAAATCTTTATCTTTATCTTTTCCAGTTCACATTTCTTTCACTAATGCCCATAATTTATGGATTATCGAGCTCATTTTTTTCGCTATAACGGAACAAAATAGAGATAAAGACCTTTTCGAGAATATCAAACAAGAACCTGATAGTTACAGTAGAGATGGGATATAAAAAATTTATGTGGTTTACTGCTTAGCTGAGCTTAAGCGGTCTTCAATAGTTAAAATTAGTACCAACCTCTAGAAGTAGAGATAGGAAATCAAAGAGAGTATTAGTGCTAATCTACTTGGCTATCATATTTATACGATAATTTTAGTTGTCTGCGATTTTGGAAGGACTTTAAGGGTGAGATTAATTCTTTAGCTGAAGTTCAACGATTTAAATCACAGTAAAAAGAGGATATTGTGCTCAACATTGAGGCTCTAAGCTCAGCTCAATAATGAGAACGATTAAAATTACAATCGAGAAGATATTTCCGACTTGAGTTATTTTAGATATTATTAAAATAAATTTGAATGTTATTCGGTTAAAAATAACGTCGTTCACGTAACTAACGATAAAAATCACGTTATGTCAACATGAAAACTCATCAACATTATTATGTATTGTACAATTTTCTAGTGGGTAATTCTTAATCAATTTCCTTGAATCTATTTTTTGATAATAGTGATGGGTTCAAAGTTCGTTTATACTCACCTCAAAATAGTTCATAGTGAAATCGAATTTTTCAGCTAGCGTCATTTCGGATGCTGCTAAAGTTTTCAATAAAGCACAAACTAGAATTGCTCCAGCATTAATCATCGGATTATGCGGTTTTTCTGGAAATAGCACCGAGTTTATAATGGTGGCGACTATATGAACTGGTTAAGGCATCAAGACTCGATCTGAATTGTGCCATAAAATTCTTACTATTATAATCCAATACTAATTCATTGAAATTTCGTCCGCTTGGTTCCTGTCCAACATATTGATGTACAACATCCTCTCCTAATAAATCTAATGCAATACCATATGTTATCGGTTTACTACATGATTGTATGGTAAATGGTATATTAACATCTCCAATAGCAAAACGTTGACCATCAATCGTACAAATACTAACACCCCAATAATTTGGATTCATACGTTTCAATTGTGGTATATATTCAGCTACTTGACCATCAGTATTATCTTTACATTTCCAATAAATATCTTCGATATGTTTACAGAAATCTTCAAAATCGGGTATTATAAATTGATGTTTAAATGCACGCGATATTAAACCAATACATGGGGCAATTATACTAAAATTCGATGAATTATATAAAATAATGATAATAATTAAATTAAAATACATTCTAAATGTTTCTAAATCCAATTTGTGCGTATCCACAGCCATACCGACACCATTACCTTGTTTTTGTATTTTTTTAAGCGTCTCCATCATCTCCCTTAATCGGGGGTCGTTTTTACGCAGTCCGCTCGTACGGAGTGCCTAGAATTTTGTCATTACTTTTATTAATTATCGTTGGGGAAATTTAAAAAATTTACAATACCGATAGAAATTTTCCAATTGATAACAGACCATTATCCTCGTTTTTAAATAGTTCAAATAGTGCGCTTTCAGTACAATTTTCTTCAGCACCACTGAAACATATCATTATAGATTATGACTATAAATTAAATAATTGAATTTTCGATAAATTAATGGAAAATAATAATAATCACTCACTACCTGACATAATTTAGATCATGAATAATACTATAATTTCGTCTAAAATTATAAAATAAAATTTAACAAAATTGATTGAAGTAATTAAAAAAATTATAATTAAAATTGGATTTCAATTTAATTTTATTACCCGTCTTGATTGGACTTATTATGAAGTTGTTGCACAAAAGCCTGAAATCAAATAATTTATTTATGATGTAAAAAATTATAATAAGACTTACATTATTTATTGTCGAAAATTTTCTAATACTATTAACAACAATATAATTATTTGAATTGAAATTTTTCAATTTATAAAATAGACGAATTGACATTAGACTTTTCATATTGGAAGAACAATCGATTATTTAGGAAAATTTCGTAACGCGTCGTCGCAAAGTTAGAATATGAACTATTCAAAGGCGGCAATAAGCGACGCTTGCGTCTATTCAAAATAAATTCAGGCGCCCCCCATTAGTCAATAGAAATTTTCAAGGAAAAACACACGATTCACATTTATTAGAAATGTGCTAATTTTTATCAACAAAATTCATCTAGGCAAAGTTTGAAATGTTTCATATCCTTAAAAATTTATCGGACGAAATAAGGTCAATTCAGGTCGGAATACCAAAAGATCATCTTAATGAGACGGGGACAAAGGTTTTTTTGACTTTCAATAGATTTCCGCAATAGTACTAAAAACGTGATGTTATGTATCGAGAACAAATATTCAACATTGGAGTAATTTACGTTAACGATCACTGTTCGGAAAATCGCGCTACTGGACGTACTCATCAAATCAAATTCAATTTGTTGTGATTGATAAGGATATATTGAAAATGATTTGTGCCAAATATATGATTTATTGAATTCATTAAAACACAAATTGTGTGATTTTAAGGTACATGATTCAAGCAGTTTAAAACAAATAAATAAGTAATTAAAAAATCATGAGATAATTCTTCATAAAAAATTGAAATAATAATAATTTAACCAGTGTGAATTCTTTGGACTCTTTTTAGCATACTGTTTTGGGCTACGTTATTTAAAAATAGATAAAGCAAATGTAGGCAATATACAGGCTGCTCCTAAACCCTAATCCTGTTACTAAAGGTGATCCCTTAAATTCTTTCGTTATCAATTAATTGGAAACAGCCTGTATACAGAGTGTTTCACTTAAAATTAGATGACTCCTAAAATAGATCTTATTTATCAAAATCGATATATTTTATGGAATCACTTGAGTATTATTTGTTTTCAATTGAGCTAATTTAAAAACATTTAAAATCAAATTTTATAAAAAATTATATAAAATAATAATTGAATACTCTTAAATCAGACCCTGCTAATTCGTTTAGTTGTTTAGATTACATATAAAATTATCAAGAAATATTTTTTTTCTACATACATACGGCACGGTCTCTATTCAAATTCAATTTTTATGACTTAGATTCTCAAAAATACTCAAGTAACACTAAAATCCTAAAAGGTACATTCCATCATTTTTGATAAAGCCTATCTCGGAAACCATCCCTGTTAAGTAAAACATCTTATACAATAATGATCATAATAATAATAATAGTAATAATTATTTATCACAATTTCAATTACCATAATATTTCGAATATAATTCGATACTATCTTTGAGACGTATCCAGATTTTAACAGTAGACATGAAAGAATAAATATATTAATTTTTAGCGAAGACGCGACTTATATTCGAAATAATATAGTAAATATTTAAAACAACTATATAGTATCAGAAGCACCATTTCTTGTTCCACTATTATTATCTAAAGTGGCCCTATTAGCATCAGCTCGTCGTTTAGAATTTTGTGGATCTTGTCTAGCACGTCCTCTTAATACAGTATTACCTTGTCTAATTGGACGATTTATTTCTTCTATTGGTATTTCATGTTTATTTAAACGATCACCAAATTTCATTTTCAATTTTGATATTTTCGCATTATCTTTAATTTCTTTTATCTCATCCGATTTATTTCTTTGTACAATTGATGATAATACTAATTCTTGTACAAATTGACTACGATCTTGTTTTGAATTATCTGAATTTGATTTTAACGATAATTCTTCGATTAAACCAGCTAATAAATATTGTGATTTTGGTGATGGTATTGTTGGTGCATTTGATGATGGTTGTTGTATTGAAACTGGTGATGGATTCAACATTAATGTAGAAGTTTCTGAATTTGGACCAGGATGTGGTGCTGTACCACGCATCGGTATTAAACTTTGTGCTTGACGTCTAGCAAAACGTTCTAATTGCTGTCTACCAGTATTTACTTGTTGACGTTCTAATTGTAATTGCATTTGTAATTGTTGTAATTGAGTCGGTGTACTTGTATTTGTATTACTAGTTGATCGACGTACACCAGATAATTGTGATAATAATTCAGCAATTGGATCTACAGTTTCACGTGATGATGGTGATAATGAAGATAAACCTCCAGAACTGAACACACTAAATTTCAATTTAATTCATAATAAATCATCCTGTAACTGTTGAAAGATTCTAAAATGGCATACAGGTCCGCTCTTAGCAATTGCGGAATCTAGAACAATAATACAATCAAAAACCCAAATAACAGGTCTTTTTTTTTAATTGTCTATCTATTCTATTATGTAAACTGTTTATAATTCCATGCCATTTTAGAACCTGTTTTATTATAAATACCTGAAATGCATATTAGATCGTCTAGGACGTAATGCAGCAGCTCCACGTCCCACATGTGTTGTAGCATTATGGGGAATACGTCTAACACTATGACGTGTACCACCAACAGGTTCATCAAGAAATGATATTAAATCTCTAGGACCGGTACGATGTTCTAATGCTAAATGACCAGCAAAATCGTCTGTCATCAAATTTGGATCACCGCCAGGCATTGCAGCACATAATGGACAAATCTTCAACAACAAAAAACAGTCGGTCTTCTCCTAAAAACCAAATACATTAAACAAACTTACAACTTCGAATGAAGTATCAGCATGATCAGAAGATACGTGCTCCTGTAATGTAACATCAGTAAATCCCATACGCGAACAATAAGGACAAGTATAAGATTGAGGCAATTCTAAACTAGTTAATGCTTCACCACCATAGTATAGATCTATTAAATAAAATATGTTATTTTGTTAATAAAATCAATAATTTATCGATATCATACCAAAATCAGCTCTTGTAATGATGCATTGCATAGGATGATCTGTTGTATGTCGCGTATTTGTAGCACCCCCTTCATAACAAGATGCACATAAATCATAATCATAGCATATTAAACATTTATATCGGCGACCACGAAAATTACCTATCAAGCAAGAATCACAACTGACACCTGAAATATTAATTATAATGAAATATATCGATTGAAAATATAACAAAAAGAGAAAAATTTTCTTCACCTTCATGTCGACTCATTGCCGGATCTTTTAATAATTCAATTTTATAGATTACAATTAATAAATTACAAATATATTGAAAATCATATGAATAAGGAGCAATCAATTTTTAATTGCCGATTTTCCTAATTATTAATATTTATTTTAATTCTTATTTTCTAATTAATGATTAATTAGAGGAAAAAACCCAGCTAACAAACCTGAACAGAATGAAAGAATTTGACAGCAGAAATTAGTTCTAGATGTCGCTAGAACAACGATAACTAGATTTCGAGATAATAAACTCACAACGATGGTTTTGTTCGCCATCTTGTATCGTTTTATGAAACAAATCAACACACCTGGGCAATTTACTACGTCATTATTTACGATAATCACGTGGGAAATTTATAATCAATCGATCTATTGATTAGAAGAGTGAAACTATATTTAAAATGATAAAGCTTTGGAATTATTAATTCTATATAGCAAGAGTTAAATATTTGACAATAAATATCAAATTAAATTCATCAGATTCGATAAAGACTAAATTTTCCTCGACTAAAACTATTATTTCTGTTGAAAAATCCTAGATGGCATTTAGGTAGCGTTGACTGTAAATAAGCGATAGCTCTATTGATACTCTCTTTGTCTATTCAGTTATTTTCATTCGATAATGTTGGTGATACTTGCTGATTACCATTTGACATTTATTGAATGTGTCATATTTTTTCTTGGCATTTTGATTGCCAAATGTGAAAAATTAGCAATTTTACTGAATAATTTCCATTAAAAATCATCTTAATTAACATAATTATTGTTGAATAATTTTTCATTTGGGTTTTATACGATTCAAAATTAATTCAATTGATAACTGAAACGTATTACGTCCAGGTGTGTCTTTTAAATGAAATTTTGTGTTAATCGAATTATAATATCTTATTTATTAAGTTAATTTCAGATAATTCTGCATTAAAATTATCGAAAATTAAATATTGATTGACTAATAGATTTTTGGAATAGTTGAGTTTTGTTGATAATTTCACCGCAACATCACTAAAATGTGTTACATTGGTTTTTGTTAGGTTTCAGTAAAATTTATAATAACCGAGTTAGAAAACTAATTTTCTCTTCAGAAAACAATCTGCGATATTGTAAGTAAAATTTTATTTTGTCCTAATTATAAATTGTTTAGTTACTTCATTTATAGTAACCATGTCAGAACCAAATGAAAAATTGGCTCAAGAAATCTCTGATTTGAAATTACAATTGAATGCATCACAACAAACAATAGCTAGTTTAGAATTGAAAATTCGACAAAAAGAAGAAATCATAATAAAAACACAAGCTGATACTTTAAAACAAATACAGTCATATAAAGTAGAAATAAAAAAATTAAAAGAACAATTAGGTGAAAAATCGAAAATTATTGAAACTACATCATCATCAGAATTACAAAAACAATTAAAATTAGCCGAAGAAAAAGAAAATAAAGCAACAAATGAATTACATGACCGTATAGAGAAAGATCAAAAAATGAAACAAATTCTAGAAGACTATGAGAAAACAATATCAAATCATGTTGCTGAATATAAAAGATTAAGTGAATTACATGAAACAGTTAAAGTTAATTTGGCAACATTAGAATTAGCTTTTCATGACGTTATTCAGTAAGTTATCTTTTCCATTAAAATTCATAATTTATCATTTTTTCCCTCGATTTATAGAAAATATGAACGGGCTAAAGCTGTTATTGAGGGTTTCAAAGCCAACGAAGAAATCTATAGGGACAACATTGAATTAATGGAAAAAAATCTTAAAATGGAAGGCCAGCGATACGAATCACTTAAAGCTCATGCTAAAACTCAAATTGAAAAGTAAAATTTTTTTTTACTAAAAAATTTTATAATCATTATTATAATTTTAGGGCTAATAAAGAAAATAATATGTTCAGAACATCATATGAAGGACTCGAAATGAAACAAAACGCTATCATAAAACGTTTAGAAATCAAAATTGCAACATTAGAAGTTTCTTTAGAACAAAAAACAAAAGAATGTACGGAATTGGCAGCGCTTTGTGATGAAGTTACGGGGAAAAAAGTATAAATTAATATTCAAATGCAATTAACTTATTAGTTTTTTTTATTTGAAAATATTTTAACTTATTTGTGATTATTTTTGTATATTTTAAAAAAAACATAGAATGTTGTATTTACTCCATTAATAAATTGAAAGTGCAATTTCCTTTCGATAACTTATTATTTTTGTAGAATTTGTAATTATATATGGTAAAGCAAATCATAAAATCATTTATGTAATTGTATAATTATAAAACTAATAATGTCTAATGAGAAATTGATTATCTAAAATTTCGTTTTTTGTCTTACCAATAAGTTTACAAAATACAAAATGAGTAATCTTGATTGTTTTCAATGATCCGATCTCACTAATCCGTAGGATAGCTAACTAGGGTTATTCACAAATATTTGAATGAATCAAATTTCATTTAGTCGACTTGACTCAAATTTACCGTACTATTTACTCTTTTGATACCTTAGAGTCGAGTCGTTTAAATGAAACTTGATTCACTATAATATTCAGATTAAAAATTTATTGAGAATAACAAGAATTGTAATTTTTTTATATTATTTATTATAAACTTGAAAATTACTCAGTTTATTGTAATTAACCATCATTAGCGTCTACTTGCATATTTCGTTCAATTATAAGTATATATTTATATATTTTTTAAAATGTATATTTTATGTACATAAGTCAAAAATAAAACGTCCCTAGGTACGAAATAAGTTTTGCTTATTAATCAATCTAATTTTAAAAACTACATAAATTTCCTTTGTACAATAAGGCATTCAATCAATTGTATCTCAATACAATGTCACAAGCAAACTTTTAATTATTTCTGTTTAATTGATTAATCGAACGTTGCATCATTTCACTAATTTATATACAATTTAAAAAAATTAATTTGACTCAATTGTTGCCATGATATAAATTAATTAATCTACAACTCCAATTGTTGAAATTAGAAATTATAATCATTTACAAATATAATGTTAAAAATCTTCAAATATGTACATTTTAAAGTTAAATCATGAGATTCTATGTTGAAATAGTTTTTAAACAATTTTTAAAGTGAGTGTGATGTGATTTTACAGGCCTTCAGTCTTATAACGATATTAAATTGTTAATAATTAACTATGGTTTAAATTTAACTAGAGGTATATTTTTTGATGCCAAACATTTATCACAAACCCATTCAGCATATACTTCAGCTGTTAATAATTGAAATGCTGCTTCAGTTAAACCAGTACAGCCTCTATAAAATAATTATAATTAATTATATTTTCATATTAATTAAAATTAATAAAAATAATTTACCTGTGAAACCAAAAATTACAACCACTCTCACATAAAATTGCTTGATCATTATCATGAACTTCTTTATGACATACACCACATGGATAAATTGGTGGGGCATTAGGATTTTGTGAATTAAATACCTATTTTAAAAAATTATTAAATTTTATCGAAATTCTCATACAATAAATTTTACCATCGATTGATCGGCTGGATATACTTTTCCCGCACTAACTGGCATAGGTTTTGAATAAATATTATTCATCGATGACATCATAAAATTATTATTATGTGTTGGACCTGTTTTAATTCAAGAATTGAAATAATTTATTTGGTTTATGTATTATAATTTACCAATAGGTCCATTCGGTGTGTTCATATTCATACCACCAGACATAGGACCATTGATTTGGGGTCCATTCATAGCATTATTATTGATAGGACCGTTAATAGGACCAGGACCACCCATAGGACTACCCATAGAAGCAGACATAGGACCATTATTGGGCATGGGTCCTGGCATACCTGGCCCCATATTATTAATAGGACTATGCATCGGTCCAGCTATACCATGCATGGGACCATTTGGACTATGCATCATATGTGGTGCCATATGATTGCCCATTGGTGGTGGACCATTTATTCTAGGTCCATTCATCATCATTGAATTATTCATCATATGGGGATTGGGGTGGGAGTTTGGACTATGCATCATGGGCGAACCCATACCCATTGTTGAACCTTAAATTATTATATTAAATAAATATTTGAATAACTTGACAATAATATTACCCATTGGTCTGCACATATTCATATTATTAACCCCCATTGACATATTTGGTCCCATGCCCATTGGTGGATTATTTCTAACATTCATTGAGTTAACAGTACTTGGACAATCATCAAATGGATTTGATGCAACAATCGTATCACCATAACCAGATAATGGTGGTGGTAATAAATCTTGAACATTTGGTGGTGTTTGTATGGTGTTTTGTACATTTTTTCGACGTTTCTTTGGATTTGAACTACTACTTGATAATTCTGATGCGATATTTTGCACATTTAAACGAAATGGTGACATATGGCTCATTTCTGTAGGCACGATGCTTTTTATTGATGCGGTTACTATATAAATAATAAATATTTAAATATATTAACAATAAAATCTAATCAAATAAACTATAAATACCTTCAATGGATACGTTTATTATAACAAACTATGTTATGACTGTACTATATTTAAATGACATGAAGTTATTTTATTTTATAGTCAAAAATCACATTTTATTTTGAACTTTGTTTAAATTTTATTTATAAACAATTATAGGTATTAAGGGTAGCATAATATTACACGAAAATTATAATCACAGCATTAAAATAAACAATGGTGGCGCATAGGGATGTGTGTATGCGCAATAGATAAAAATGTGATAATGATACGTTGCCAATATAACAACAACAAAATTACCAATAATAAACACTGTCATAGTAGAATTTAGATCGATATTCATAAGTGTAGAATATTTAAAAATAAAAATCAACAACAAACAATAAAGCTTTTACGATTTCATAGTTTTATTGAAACAATTGATTTCCAACTAGTTGTTGAGATTTTGGATTTTAACAGCTTATGAACTTATTATGATGTCCTAAAATTTTTCA
Organism: Stenodera caucasica; assembly: GCA_037414795.1. Lineage (NCBI taxonomy): Eukaryota > Metazoa > Arthropoda > Insecta > Coleoptera > Meloidae > Stenodera > Stenodera caucasica. Next base: position 161,737 of record JAZBGZ010000016.1, read on the forward strand.
AGACTGACCAAGTAATAATCAGATCAATTAAAATGTTACAAATTTAGTTGTACGATCTAATCTGGATCGATATTATTATGAGTGATTGGCCATAAATGTATTTCAATATTGAATTTTCTCAAAATATATGATGATAAAACAGAATAATAATCGATTTCGCTGTCAATATTCAAAATTGACCAAGTCAATTCGATATCTATTCGTAGCTCTCAGCACAAATTGATGAGAATTTAGATCTGATAATATGATAATTTATCGTGTTGGAGAACAATAAATAATTTCTCTATAAAAAATATCAAAGTATGAGTATTTGATTCGAATTGACCTTGGATCACAGCATTCGACCTTGCGTCGCCATATTCGACAGCAACGCCTCTAATGAGTAGATTTTGAAACTATTTTACAGATTCCGATTGTGTTGATTTACACAACAATCATCACTGAACCGGTAAATTTTAAAAGTCTTATAAAGTAACAACACCAAAAATTTATAAATATTGTATCGTACCTCTATGTGAGAGTACTTCAATTCTCATTCTATTCTATATAAAAAATAAATTGTTTCCGCAAAAGATGAGATAAGCAAACAATGATGTGGAGCAACAGTTATTTCTAATAAAAATTACGAAAAATTCGTATTATTGTGAAGTTTTGTTCGACGTGAGTAACATTGAAATACTTTGTTATTGATGAAAAATATTGAGATATCTTTTTTGTAGTACCGACAATTTTAAAATCTGGAGGACGAAAATTATCAAATTTTTTCATTGCCAAAATCATGATCAAGACTCAAGCTCAAGAACGTTGTGTTGATCAGAATCAGTTTATCTCAATATTAAACGAGTCATCAAGTGAAGGAGAGTCTGTATGTTGGTACAGAAACTCAAATGTGAAATTGACATCGATACTGATAAGATGAGGATCTTCCAAGGCAGAAATAATACATCGAAATAAATACAAATAGTTGAAAGAAATTATTTTGAATGATTTTTTGAAAGATCAAACTACAAATTATAAAAGTTTTGCTGAAAATATGTTATACGATAAACTATTAAACAAAACATTCTTAATCTTGAAATTCTGGAAAATGTTGATCGTTTATTGATATTTTGTTTTGTTAAGTAGTTTATTATGATTTACCATTTCAAATTTTCCTTGAAGAAATGGAATTTTTTTCACTCCAATGTAGTATATTGTTCATTGACCTGATGACATTTTTCAATTTAATGTTATAGTTAGAGACATGATTATACAGGATAAGTGTAAACAAATTAACCAAAATTGATTCAAATTATTTCTAATGTATTTGTAATGTGATACAAAAAGTCAGAGGCGACTCGTTATGTTTACTAAATAAAACATCTTTAATGATTCAATATTTATATTGTTTTTTTTTTGAATATTTCAAAAAATATACTGAAATCTTAATTACATTCATTAATAATCAGAGAATCTGTGACCAGCGCAATAGTTTAGAGAACCTTTGCGTTTATTATAAAAAATAATGCGTCACTTTTAATGATTAATTAATAAAATTCCTTGGTCAATGTAAAAATTGTTTTTGTGGTTCAATATTCTAGGTTTAAGTAATGTAGATTTTTCAAAAAAACATTAACAAGGTTAAAGATATTTGTATTCATTTAAATATAAAATGATGTAAAAAAAAATTAAAAGCATATTCACAATCTAAAAATAACAGTCGAAAATGTTTCATTATAAAAATTAAGTCCACTTTAGTTTAGAGGTCCTAAGAACGAAGATCTTGTTTGGATTGGTCGTATGGGTCTGGTATTTTGCACGGAACCATCAAAATTTCCTCGATTCGATACTGTATTTCTTTGTGGATTTGGTGAATTTTTTGATGCTTCAATTTGATCAGCATTCAACAACCAAAATGGCTGATTTTCTCTTGGCCATTGTTTCAAACGATTCACTAAATCAACATCACCAAGGGCATCTACTGGAATTTTCTCAGTTGATACATTTTCATTGAGACGATTTGCTACGGTTACTGGGCCTGAATCGTTTGTATCCTTGAAACGACTTGCCAAACCGGGACGACCTTTAGGACTATTTCCGGCATAATAGGGCCTTTGAGCGATCGTAACGGATAATAAACTGACCAACAGGAGGAAGGATTTCTGAAAGCAAAAAAGAAAAATTTATCAACTTTTGCTATTAAAACTTGAAATGATAAACTTTTGATCTCCACTCAAGCGACATTGAGACGAATTTTTCGATAATTACACAAAATTTATAATTCAAAATCAACAATAAAATAACTACAGTAACTCACCATTTTCAATAATTATTAGAGAAAGGTCAACTATCGACGACGAGAGGATCAACTGAACTGACTGTTTGAGAAAACGTTGTTGTATTTAAAAGTCTTGCAGATCATGTTAGTTTGACGGGAAACCACAAGTTGTAATCGCCTAAAGCCTTTCTTGGTATAAAACATCCAAGTAATCGGAAAACCCCATTATTATCTTGAAGTTTATCCGCACAATGACTTAATATAAACAATAACAAAATTTTGTGACCTAGAAAAAATTATGCATACGAAAAAACCTTGACAAAAATAAATATATTATAATAATAAATTGGAATTTTCACAAACAAAAAACTATAATTAATTATATTCATTAATTTAACGAATGAATAAATCATAAGAATTCGATATGAAATTCGTGAAATATACATTTGATTCTGGCTGACTGATTGCTAGTGACGTCAATGGTTTTTTCTGGTAAATTACAAAATATTCGATCCTGATTGTATTTTGGAAAGTCAAGATATAATCCCAATCATTGATGTCTGGAAATTTACATTAAAAACCAAATCATCCAACAAAATCAATTTTGCGGTTTGGAGCTCTTGATTTACACAAAATTAGAATTTTAATCATTCTTGGAACGATAAATATGAAAATGTAAAACAGTTTTATTCTATTCTATTTGTTGTTGAGAATTTCTATATTATCGTTGAATGATTAAAATTCCCATTATTTCGTGATTTTTCATAATATCAATGATTTACAAAAAAATCTATTTCCCAAAAGTTGCGATTGTGAATTTCTTATTATTATATCGGAATTCGAAATTTGACTCGAACTGATTCATTCACCAAAACGGGGAGAACTGTAGACTCATAGATTTTCTAGCGATAATAAAATTTTGGCTTTTTTCCATTTCCAGAAATAGTCATAATTTGTTGGAAGTGTTCCATATTTCGAGTATTATCAGTATTTTTATTATGATCCCAATTACTTTTACATCCTCGCTAAAAAGATCAGTTTGAGCCTCACGTTCCATTGTTCCAGGCCAAAAAGGCCTGAGCATACTGAAAATAATCAATTAATGACTTTTTGATGAGTCGGTACTTGATTAATATCACATCTAGAAATGCTGCTACCATATATACAAGTTTCCAGTTATTATTAATAAAAGAACTTCTAGAAGTTCTACAATCCTGGTACCACAAAGTCGTTCTCTTCATCATTTTGAGCAATTTTAATTTCGAAAATTTTATAGATTTTTCAATAGCCATTATGTTCTCTTATCTCTATCTGGAATACATTTGGATAGCCAGTTTCACAAACAAATCAAGATTAAGCCGGATCAAAATGCTTCTGCCATAAAATTTGATTAAAAGTCATTAACGAACTGGAGATCTCTCTTTTATTTCTGCAATCCTGATAGCTCGAAGTCGTATTATTTGTTACTTGGGGAATGTGAGAATAAACCGAATATGATGCTAAAATGAGATTATTGTCATAGCTTGTGATGATAATTTTAATTGCAAAATTACCGATTCCTGTACCAATTTTGGCGCGTCTTCTCCATTGATTTGTTTATTACTAGTAAAGACCTTTTAACACTCCTGCTATCCTATTAATATAAAGTCTTTCTCGTCATCGTTTCAAACAAGGGGCATTTTTGAAATTCATTCCAATGGATAAAAAAAAAATAATTAATTTTTCGATAACATTCTAACCGAGCCAGCGACTATACATAAACGTATATGATTAACGTGGAGAACCCATCTTTGTGGATGTAAAGTAGTTATCCAAACGAATTCCTGAAGATATGGAAAAATTGGCAAAAATCCCTGGAAGTTTGTTGTTCAAAATGACGAACAAATTGGTTTTATATTAACAGGAGAAAAAGAATATGAAAAGGATTGCCAATAGTTTTTTTCCAGAGCTGCGAATATCCTTCCTGTATTTTTTAGTGGCAACCCAAGATTTTCCAATAGTAGTTCCAAACAGCGACGACAATGACTTTATTTTAACAGGATGTTATAAGTAATACAGAGATTCTCGATTAATCATCATTAACTTTCACCCTATAATTTAAGCCCAAGTCATTAACAAAACAACAGACTCTTCAATATTTCTACACTCCTAATAATTTAGAGTCGTGCTATTTGTTACTTCACGCGTGCTTAAACGAAAAAGAAAAATCTCGCAGTTATTGTTGCCAAATTTCTACCATGTACCAATTTCGTCGATTATGGGAAAAAACGTCTTTATATTAAATGCAATTTCCTTTCCTGGGACTACAAATGTCCGAAAATATTCGGATTTTTTTGACAATTTCATCCATAACTTTGTCTGGAAATGTACATGTTGGGTTCGGAACAAAAACTAAAGATATCTGTATTGTTTCTGAAGTCCTGTTGAAAAAGTCTTTCTCTAAAACTTTTGGATACCTTGTGACTGGAAAAAGTACTATTATTAATCAATCTCTTAATACTTCTAACAGCCTATTAATATAAAATCATTCTTGGCGTCATTTTGAATAATATAGAATTTTGAAATTCCATTACCGGCTTTTATGAAGAGCAAAAATAAAGATAAATTCAACACCAGTAATGATTCTTCCAGATTAGAAAGGTGCCAGATAGATTCGATGAAAAGTTATTAACCAACTGATCTCTGTAATATTTCTGCAGTCCTGATGGTTTAAAGCCTTGCTGTTTGTTACTCGGAACTGTATCGAAGAATTAACCGCGAAATTTCTGATGCCATTATAAACTTCTTGCTGTTTCTAGAATCCTGTTACAATAAAGTCTTCCTCTTCGCTGTTTGGAACGAACAAAATACTTTTGTACATTTTTCCAACACTCATTCAACTGGTGATAAGACTCAATAAAAATTCTTCGATTAATTTTTCCTTCAGATTGTGCCTGGAAAAAATATTAACAATCTCTTCATATTTCTACCAACCTGTTACTATAAAATCATATTTACCGTCATATTGAAACAATATAATTTTTAGTTCTCTTTCAAGCTTTCTCAATATTCTGGACTCCTGTTATTAAAAGATATTTTTCTCCATTAAAGCCAAACTTCGTTACTCTCCGTACTGTTTTGTTTTTTTTGTGGCTTCATCTACAGGGAGAATTATTTATTTTGAAGACCTTGTGTTAATGTGAAGCAAAAAAGGCCTTAATTAATTACGAATCCTGGGTGATAATACAAAAAAATTACATCGTAAAATTTATTGTAGAAATTTAAAATAAGATATTCAGTCAAACAGTAATATCTGCGAAAGCTACATTTTTTTGTACATACATAAATAAATAACAATAACTCTGAGAAATGAATTATACTTATTAAATCTTACAAATATCACAGTCTGTTTGTTAATAATTATGAGAGGTAACATTAAATAAATTGTTGAAAATAGAAATTAGTACATCCTGTTATAATAACCATTAAATTGGTTATTAAAAGTGTTAACATACAAAAAATATAATTTTATTTAATGATAAATAATTTGAGTAAAAATGCTTTTTGTCACTATGATATTTGTTTACGTGAAACAGTAATAAATTTAACTGTATTAATTCTTTGATTGGCTTGTTCAAAAGCAATATGTGGTTCTAAAATTGTAAAATCTTTATCATCGAAACTTAAAATTTTATCACCATATTGTAATTTTTGATAAGCTGCACCAGATGGATGGATTTGATCGACATAGATACCCTAAAATATTCAATTTAATTTATTATCAATAATAATATTAATAATAATATGAGAACTCTTACATCTGATTTTGCGACAATTGTAAAATCACCAAAATTTCGATAGCCGATCAATTCGATTTCAATAACTTTACAAATTTGATGTGTACCAAATGGCCATTTTTGTTGTATTAATTTTTTATGATCACCATCAATATTTGTATCAATCAAATTATCATTATAATAATCTTGTATATCATTGCGAGTTTTTGCAAATTTCGGCGTTGGATGATGTATATTTGATGGTTGTTGTTGACTGAATTGTTTTGGTTGATCATGTGGACTTGGTGGACATATTTGTGCAAATAAATGTGCATTTTTGGAATAAACAGCCGCTATATGATATGGTGGTGGTTGTTTTGGTGTTATTTCACCACCATTTGATGATAATGGTGAATCTTTACCTTTTAATGGTTTACAAAATGCAACAGATTCTCTTGTTGTATTTTCTAATATTTCTAGTGCTTCAACAACCTGATTTGATATTGTTGTTGTTGTATCAATTTCATCTTTTGAACTATTAACATTATCACCAGTAATATGGGTAACTTTAGCTTCTTTTATTTCAGATATATTTAATGATTGATTTTCATGATGATCGACATTACGTAATATATTTTTAAGACGTCGTAATTCTTTATGATGTGGTGTTGGTGTACGATTCAAAGATGCCTCATTTGGTATATTATCCATATTGAAAGTTATATGATAAGTTTGATTACTTATAGGCATATGAACACTTGGTGGTGCTTCAGGTATTGGTACTTGAGGGAATAGTACGGAAGTTAAAACAATTTGACCATCGGGAAGTTGTTCATTTTGTAAATGAATCTTAAAGAAACAATAATAAAATTAAATCGATTACAATTTCTTTTCAATAAATTAAACTAACCAAAGGTTGTGTCTGATTTGGTGTTAGCCATAACGCTTTTAAATTATTCAACTTCGAAACTGTGATCGGTAAATATTCCAATTTATTACCAATCACACCTAATGTTGTTAATTTTTGTAAATGCCCAACTTCTTCTGGTAATTTTCGTAAATAATTATTATGAACATTTAATATTGTTAAAGCACAACAACTTCCAATTTCTATAAAATTACTCTCAGTTAATTATAATCTATAAATAAATATTCATATACCTGGTGGTAATTGTTCCAATTTATTATCAGATAATATTAATGTTGCTAATTTTCGTAAATGTCCAATACCTGATGGTAATTTAACAATAAAATTGTTTTGTAAATTCAGTTCTTCTAAATTTATTAATTTACTTATTGTATTTGGTAATTCTTCTAAATTGTTTGATTCTAATTTGAATACTTGTAAATTACGTAAATTTCCTATAGATTTTGGTAATACTGTTAATTGATTGAAACTTAATATTAGATTTGTTATTTTTGTCCATTGGCCAATTTCTTTTGGGATTGTTTGTAAATTATTATACGATGCATCAAAATCATTGATCTTCTTTAGATGTGTTATGGATGGTGATAATTTCGTTATATTATTACCATTTATCCATAATTCAGTTAAATTCCCATGTGACTCACATACCTCTGCCTGAAAATTGAAAGAATACATTATTTAAACAAATTACATAGATATAGAGAATTTACAATGAGTGATAAATTATTATCGCTAACATCCAGCCGTTGTAAATTTGTTAATCTTCTAATAGATTTCGGTAATTCCCTTAAACTATTATCACGTAATTCTAATATTCTTAAATTTGATAGACGTCCGATATTAGCAGGCACATAATCAATTCCAGTATCATTAAGGCACAATTGTTGTAAATTAATTAAACTCATTATAGCTTCTGGTACTTTACCTAAATCATTCATACTCAAATCTAATACAGTTAATCTATTTAGTTTATCAATATTTGATGATATTTCCTCCAAAATTAGTGCTACAACAATACGTTATATTTCATTTATATTTTATTGATATTTTTTACCATTTTTGCTGAATATTAAAACTTGTAGATTATTTAATTTCGAAATTAACGGCGGTATAGATCTAATTTCATTATCGCTGACATTCAAATACCTCAAATCAATGCACTGGAATAGTTGAGGTGAAAGATCTTTAAGCTATAATTAGATCAACATTGAAATATAAATTAAAAAAAAATTCTATTAATAAAAATCACCTTGTTTCCTTCAAGATGTAATATTTCTAATGTTGGTGAACAATTATAAACATCTACAGGTATTTCTGATATTCCACAACGGGAATAATCTAATTCAATGATCTTTTCTTGGTTAGAATTACATTTATAACACAGAAAGAAACTCATTTTGAATTAGATTTACGGTATAGCAAAATTGATAAATTGATAAATTTACGTCATTTTTATTATTTCACACAATTTTACTCGTGCTTACAATAATTTTCATATTTTAATATAGAAAATAGAGTAATAACAAACAAACAGAAGAAATTTGGTACGAAACAAAAAAAAAAATGATGGTCCACCCAGTGCAACCAACCAATTTAACCAAAATAGAACTAACTGTGTTTACAGTAATCAAAATATAGCTTGACCGGTACAATTACAATAAAAATAGAAACTCAAATTGAAATATCAAAATATTCATTTTAAAAATTGAGAAAAATTATAATTCGTGAATAATTTAATTGTTGCAATTTTTTGTCGTTTTATTAGTTTGAAGTCAAGCTGGTCAAGATATAGTTGTTTTGTTATAGAAAAGGTGATTTCATACGTGAATCAGCGGGTGGTTACACCTTTAATCCGTTAACATAACCTCAATTAATTCCAACAATAATCGACTAAACATATTTGTAAGTTTTTCCAATAAAATCAATTTATATTGTTAAACAATCGATTATAATATATTCAATTATTTATAAATATGTAATATGTTTTTATCAAATATTATTATTTGCTACAAAAGAACAGGTGAGTATTTGTAACAATTCTATTTAGTTTTTATACTATTTTTCATTTATTTCAAGTTAAATAAATACCATCATGATGCGAGTTGGTGTTTTATTGATTTTCTTACCGATTATCTGGAGTTTTGAGGGTGAATTTTTGGGTTGTTATCAAGAAGGACCGGCAAACCAAACCGTTAATTCACAAGCATTTTCATCAAAACAACATTGTGTAGAGAGATGTAAATCACAATATTACAAGTATGTATAATCAAATACATTTTTAGGAGTAATTAATAATAATTATCTATTGCTTTAGATATGCCTTGATCAATTTACAAAATACGTGTAGTTGCAAAAATTATTTGAGTCAACAAATTAATAATACAATGACCTGTAGTGAATATTGTGGAATGTGTGATCATAATCCAAATATAGTTAATGTTTATTCTACAGGGAATCAAAGTAAAATTATTCAAATTGTGAAACAATTAATATATTAATTCGTTTTTATTAGTTCCAGGACCGCCAAAAAATGTTATTATAACAAATATAACCGAAACTAGTCTACATATGACATGGGAACCACCAGAATCTTATACCGATATTATCTCTTATCAAATAACAGCAAATATAATACATACATATTCGAGTTTTGCAAATAGTCCTGTTTGGACTTATTCAAATGATACATTTCGTACACAGTTAATAACGTTAATACCAGCTACAAAATATAATATTTCAATATGTGCTAAATCAATCTTAGGACTAGGACCGCATGTAACGAAAATAATTCAAACGAAAATCGGCGGTAATTAAAACGAAAATTGTGTTATTTATTATTTTAAACTTTTAAAATTTAGAACCCGATAATTTACCGGAACATCCGATTATTGTGAATAATAAAGGATCAACTATTGAAATTAAAATGATGGCAGTTTCCAATGATAACGGACCAATCACATCATATTTTGTTGTTGTAATCAATGAAAATGTCAATCAAATATTCCAAGAAAACTCATTAAAATCTTATGATGAAGCTAGAAAAGAAGGCATGGGTTATTATATTGCTGCTGAATTGGAGCCTAAAGTAATTTGTATAAATTTTTATAATTTTTTTTCTATTTATTATAAATTTTTAGGATATCGATAAAAATTTTATTGTTGGAGATGGACGATATTATAAAGGCTATTTGAATGCTCCATTAAATCAAAATAATAAGTACAACATAATTTTAGGTATTAAAAGCGAACTAGATGGTGTTATCAAAAAAGCTTATAGTCCAATATTTGACAACAATTATAATAAAATTCAGACAATCAATGAAGATGTGCGAAATGATTCACCGGCAATTGTTATCGCCTTATCTATAGCTATAGGTTTATTAAGTTTTACGCTAATAGCCGGTATTATTGGTTTTATTATATTGAAAAGTCGTGTGACATCTAGACGACAACGTTTATCCGATAATCAAGAATTAACTTTACAAGGACCTATGATAGAAGTTGTAAGTATCGCTAAAATATTGAAATTAGAATGGGTCTCTGTAATATTTTTTTAATAGGAAAATAATGGTTATCTCCCAGAAGAGGAATATTCTAAAGTGAATCATTACAGGCGACTTAAAGAGAAAGTTCGCACAATACCTCATAGTCATCTAAAAATAGAACCAACAAATTTATTAGGAATTGGTCGTTTTGGTCGTGTTAATAGTGGTTCAATTTTAGAAAATAATACAGTTGTACCGGTAACCGTTTATAGTATATCTGATAAGAAATTGAATCAAGATGATAAAAAATCAATGCTTAAAGATTTAGATATATTAATACGTAGCGGAAAACATGATAATATTATTCAGTTGATTGGTACATGTGAAACGGCACAAATGGTTTTTGTTATAATCGAATATGGTTCTATGAATCTTAAAGATCTTTTATTGGGTAGTAGAGACTCATTACCAGGACGTTTTAGTAATATGAGTGAGATACAAGCCTTAGATTTCGCTATTGGTATAGCTAAAGGGATGGCACATCTTGAAGAAAATCAAGTAATTATTATTAATTAATAGTTAAAAAATATAATTTAAATATTATTTTTAAGATTATTCACAAACAATTGTGCGCCAGAAGTGTCTTGATAATTAATGAAATCGTACCTAAAATAAGTGCTTATGGTTTATCTCAATATTATAGTCATAATAATTTACCAGATTATACCAGATGGACTGCATTAGAAGTATTTAAAGGACTACAACATAATTCGAAAAGTGATGTTTGGTCTTTTGGTTGTTTACTTTGGGAAATATGTGTTTTAGGTTTATTTTATACTTAATTATCAAAAATTCTCTTTATAATTAAATTAATTTTTTCAGGTGGTACACCATATGGTAATTTTTCAAATAATGAAATACCAGATAAAGTTATAAAAGGGTTACGTTTACAACAATTACAATATTTCAATGATGATTTATATCAAATAATGTTGAATTGTTGGCAAATTGATATGGATGAAAGACCAAATTTTATTAATTTAATTGAATCACTTGAAAATTTGAAAACAAATAACATTATACCGTTTTTAAATTTCAATCTATATTCATCATTTCAATATGAACAATTTTATCCTGATATGGAAATTGCTGTACGATCTTCGAACAAAAACCATTAGATTATTATTTTATTCATTAATTTAATGGAGATATGTTGTAAATTATTGACAATTCTTCAGCTTTATTTTGAAAGATAAATTAACGGAATCGTTAACCAAATAATTTGAGTTAAGGCCGGTTTAAAATAAAATTTTGAAAAAAATTCAAATCACAAAATATTCGCTGGCAAAATTTGAAATTTAGTTGGAACAAAATGTTGATTAAAAAATTTAAGTTTTCTAAAAACTTGAAAATTGAAAAAAATATTCGAATATATCGGTAAACCAATCAAATTTGTAATAAAAATTGCCGGTCCTGCTAGTAGCTGACTACATTCCGTCTTTTTATATTTTGAGATTATTTTGTAATATTTAAATGAGCTAAATTTACCATGAATCTCGAACTTCAACAAGCTAATAAAGTACTGTGATTTTTAATTTAGCTCATTTTGATAACCATATCAGTTGTGTTCAAATTATACTTACAATTAGATTTTAATTTTAATTTCGAAATTTTATCTTTTGTACTGAATTTTTTTTAGTATTATTTTTAATTACTAATTTTTGTACGTATTTCGTTTATAGAAAAAAAAAAAACAAAAACAATCATTTTTGGATAATTTTATTGGAAGTCAACATCATCATATGGATCATTATCCATTTTATTATCATTTAAAAATTCTGTTGATTTCAAACGAACATAATTATCGATATTTTCAGATAATAATTGGAAAAATTCGACTGCACAAGCTAATGTTCCTTCACCCAATTTTTTGAAATTTTTACCTAAAGAACAAAATTTACTATACTATTCGTGTCGATTATATTTATACTAACTTGATGGTATCACATTATTATTTATGACTAAAGATTGTTTTGATAAAGCAGCAAGAAATCGTTTCAATAAATTAAGTTGTGTTTCTTTACCAATTGGTTGGATTTTCAGTAAAAATCGTAACAAATATTCCACTAAACAAGCTTCTTCCTGAAACAAAACTAAGAGTTTCACTTAATTTATTGATAATAATGAATAAATTACAATTGAGAATTTTTGTATACACAGCTCTGGTTGTTTATAAAAAACAACAATACTTTCGAAATTTTCACGTTTTAGTACTGGAATTTTCAAATTTTCAATCCATTCAAATAATAACATAGCTAAAATTGTTAAATCAGTTTCTATCGCCAATTTCGACCATCCTAATTGTGATGTATTTATTTCATTTTGGTAATGATTGATTTTTGTTTTTATACCACCATCTAATGTAACATAATCTGTTAATAATGCTGTTATTAAACTGTCAATATCTTGTATTATAATTGATTCTTCCATTATTTCATTGGTTAATGTTTTTTGTGTTTCTAATTCTTGAAAACATTTATTTTCTATTAATAATTCTTCACTCATTTCATCACCATCTAATGTGCTCAATTCGGAGAATGAATCGCATGATTCTTCAGTTTCTGATTGTTTTGTTGGACTAGTTGGCGATGAAATATCATCGAATGATGATTTAAAATTCAATACTATAAATTATCATATCAATTCTAATACATTATTGTAATTTTTTCACTTACAGTCGGATATGCTATAATTACTCTCATGTCTTTGGATATTTTCATTGGATTTTAAACAGAGGAAATCGGAGGTGTATGGAATATTCGATTGGGGATAGTCTTCAGTCCAGCAGCCACATAACTTCAAAATACGCTCACAAATACAGTGAACTATCTGAAAAATTCATCATTAACTCCTGTAATTGATAACGGAATTCTGCTATACTTTTGGTAAATATTTGAAATTTCTCTCATCGTATCCATGAAGGACGACTTTTTGTCTACGTAAAAATCGTTGTAAGGTAAACTCATTCATATATTTATCTTTATTGGCGTTATCTCTAAAAAAATTCTATTCATTAAAGTAATAGTAATGTGAAATTATCGATTTTACTTAATATAGTACGTTATATTTTGAGGAAGAATAAATTGGGCGAAATGTCGTACACATAATATTTGACCTCGTGTTTGTACGGAACCGGGTCGTTTTAATCTAACATATCTTATAGCATCATTTGCACTAACCCTTAATGAGTATACTAGAAAACACGCTATCAAAACACCAGTCCTACCCAAACCTGGAATTTAATTAAAAAT
>JAZBGZ010000017.1:33054-43192 GCA_037414795.1 Stenodera caucasica
TCATCTAATTCGCAATCTCCATTGATTTCCACTCTATCATCTAGAAATAATTGGAGCAAATTATTCATTATAATTCGATTTAGTCATTCCTACCAGAATCAGATAATTGTTGTAATTTACAGGTTTCGTTTAGATTAACAGTATAATCCTCATTAGCCTCATTAACGATACTTTCGTCATTTGATTCCTCTTTAATATTTTCTATAATATTATTTATTTGGTTTTTATTATTTTCAAGTGGATCTTGTTCTTTATTCTTCGTAATGTTACTATAAAATTCTTGATGAAATTTAGAATTAGTTTGTAAAATCAAATTTCGAAAGATATAAAAATTTATCAATTTATCGTAACAATCAAAACAAATTATTTTTGGAAAAGGATCACTCTCCAATATCTGTAACATAAATTCATTGTGATCACCACAAAAGAATTGTTCAATTTTTGAAATTTACTTTGATTCCAGCTAGTTTTTCAATAATATCCAAAATACGGTCGTCGACTTTTTTATTCAAAAATATACTTTTATAAGAGCATGCAGAAGTTTTCAAATGGCACAATCTGCACAACTCCATAATATTTCACTTTGAATAGTTGAAATAAATTAGTCCTAATTGTAATGATCACAATTTAAGAAGTTTTGAAATTTATGATTTGAGGTTATGTTCCTTGAATAAATATTGGTTGTTATTACTATTTATAGCGCTAAAATTTAAAATTTACAAATTACAAATTCAATTGTAAATTACAGATCAATATAGCATTTACTTTTGTAAACAATCATAATTTCTTGACAAAATTTCAGTACGTTATCAGATTTTTATTGCTAAATTATCAAGTTTTCTTGTTCTGATTATTATTACTAGATGGTGTTGGTGTGATGACAAACAATTCTACCATCCGTACCCCGTTAAATTAAAAAATCGAAAAAAGAAAATAGACGATAATCAGAGGAAGTTAATATTTTTATTGCAATAGTTTTAATTGTTATGGAAGAAAATTTAAACAATGATTTATCCGATGATAATATAAATACAACAACTTCAAGTATAGAAGAAGTAAATACAGATGAAACTGAGTGTATATTGAAAAGATGCAGGTTAACAACACGACGACGAACGATACAATCAAAAAAATTTTGTGCCAAAGATGAAAGAAGTGCATCATTAAAAAAGGTGAATTTTCCATATAAAACAATACATCAATAATATTGTTTATAATTTAGATATCGAATATTTTACAAAAGTCGGAAAGTGATCGGACAATTGAAGAATCTCAAGTATTAAACGAATATTCTGAGGTTGTTGAAGCTGTACAATCACGTTGGCGTAAACGCGACGAAGCTAAACGACGTCAAGAAGAATTTGAAGATCAACCAGATATTTTAATACAGAAATGTCAAATATTAGCACAGGCTATAGCACAATCACAACATTTAGTCGTTTATACTGGTGCTGGTATCAGTACAGCGGCTAAAATACCGGATTATCGAGGCCCTAACGGTATATGGACTCGATTACAACAAGGCAAAGCTATCGGGTATTATTTACTATTATTTTGTTCATATTAAATAATCCAATTTTTGTGATTGTTAGCGATCATGATCTATCATTGGCTGAACCTACATTCACACATATGGCATTAGCTGAATTATATCGACGGAACATTTTGAAATATGTGGTATCGCAGAATTGTGATGGTTTACATTTACGTTCCGGTTTACCACGGTATGCCTTATCTGAATTACACGGCAATATGTACATTGAAGTGTGTAAAAATTGTAAACCGACTAAAGAATATTGGAGATTATTCGATGTGACTGAAAATACGGCACGTTATTCACATAAAACATTACGTAAATGTTACATATGTAATAATGAATTGATCGATACAATTGTACATTTTGGTGAACGTGGTAATTTACAATGGCCATTAAATTGGTCCGGAGCATGTAAAAATGCTGAAACGGCAACAACAATTTTATGTTTAGGTTCTAGTTTGAAAGTTTTAAAAAAATATCCGTGGCTATGGCGTATGGATAAGCCGGCAAATAAACGACCAAATTTATATATTGTTAATTTACAATGGACACCGAAAGATGACGTTTGTAATGTTAAAGTCCATGGGAAATGTGATGATGTGATGAAGAATATCATGAAAATATTAGATATAAATGTACCATTATACGATAAACGAAAAGATCCTATATTTGTACATGCAACATTATTATGTGAAGTTGAACATCATACAACAACACAACCGATATTAAAACATGATTCAGTACAAAATAAAGACTGTACTATTGATAGTGATCTCACTACAGTTAAAACAGAACGCTGTGATAATAATTGTAGCAATAGCAATTGTCTTCCGATTGAGAAAAAAGACATAATTCATCATGACAACAATACGAATAGGAATCCGACAACATTTACAATCGATGAAATTTTATACCATAATACGAAAACAACACCAATTCCAACAACAGCCGCAACAGCATTCGCGAATTATCCATTATTTAATTATAATACATTATCAACAAATTTATTGCAATATCAAATTTTAGGCGGTTATACCGATTTATTGTATTATCCATATCAGACGAGTTTCTTATATCCTGGATTACACAACATTATAAATCCGATACCAATTGAAGAAGTCAAGATTGAAGAGAAAATTCTACCATCTTGTGATTTTTGTGATAAATATTATAAATCAGTTACATGTTTGTTTTATCAAAGTACTGAATCTAAATTTATTAAGCCTCAATATCGTTATAGTAAAATAGAACAAAAACAAAAATTAAATGCATGTATTTGTTGCGATTATACAACAGATGAAGACGATTTAGATGATAATAATAAAGAGCAGAATAATAGCGGAACTGGGAACGAATTGAAACATAAAATTCAAGCCGGATGGTTTGGTAAAGGCTACAAAAAAAGTCGGCGACTACGGAAAAAATGATCGTATTAAAGCAGCAAATAAATCAAGTTAATTTAGTAAAAGACTAACGTCACTATAACTATTAAGAGAAAAAAAAACTGTGTCAGTATTAAGGATACATTATTTATAGCGTATTATTTTTTACTTTTTTTTTTAATTATTACTATTTATTTCCTGTGTGTTGTGTTCCACTCAAAAATACAGTACGATTTAGCAAAACTAAAATTTTATTATTATTTCTGGAATGGATAGTAATCCAAACCTGTTTTGTATTCGAATTTGGGTTTGTCCAATTTTCTAGCTTGCGATATTAAATCTTGTACTTTTTTACGATATGGCGGCGGTAACATTTCTTCATCTAATGTACATTCGAATGTCTCAATCGGTTTCTTCTTATAGATTCTACGACGTATAACATCAACATCGCGATAATATTCGTCTTTTAATGTTTCAATACAATCAGGTGGAGCGTTGAATTCGATCAGATAATAACTATAACGAATTATTTTAATATCAATTTAGATAATAATTTAAAGTAATACCCAGCTTGACGATGTACAACTCCATGAACACTAACTTTATAGGGAATATCACGTGTACCCAAATTCTCTAATTTTCGAATAATGCCTCCTTTATCGAAAATTGAAGTTGCGGTTCTTTTTAATACGGAAACCAGCTCGGGCTTGAAAGAAAATTTAAAAATCATTATAATAACGACTGAATATCACATTATTACCTTTGGCATCACTCTCAATAATAAACATAATTCATAAGTGATCATTTTATAAATTTCTTGTCCTCTATAAGAAACTTTTAGAGGTTATCTAGTTAAATTTGAGGTTATGTTGTGTTGAATTACTTAAGTAGTTCAAATATAATCGCTGTACAGATATTAGTCAGTATTGCAAATTTTATTTTATGTCTTATGAATCATAAATTTCATCAAAATTATTGAATTTAATTGAGAGAAATTGGATTCATTTATTTTAGTCTTATTATTGAATTGAATTCAAGATTTGGAGCTACGATCAGTTAACCGACGCCATGTTGGGAAATTATTGAAACTCCATTGAGTCGAGTAAGTAAGCACGTGAAAATTTTTAGCCTTTCTCAAATAATTAAGTGCTTTTATGTTTGTTTTCTGTCTGTTTGCAATGATTTTATAACAAAATTCCAATTTAACCAAATGTCTGATGGACCACCTGAACAAATAAAAAAATTCGTGTTCACATCAAAACATAACCAAAGAGGTGAACCTCAGGAAGAAAAATTGGAAATTATTATTCCTGAGGTAGATCCGTTAATACGAAAATCCAATCAGTATTACAACTCAATAGAATTATATTGTTTTTTTTCTTACAGTTACTTCAAGCCAGTTATTCGTTTTATACGTGGCCATCGGCACCAGTTCTTGCGTGGTTTCTATGGGAAAATCGCAATAGTTTGATTGGTAAACGTGTATTGGAAATTGGTTCTGGTACAGCTTTGCCTGGAATTGTAGCCGCAAAGTGTGGCGCTAAAGTGATTTTGAGTGATTCAGCATTATTGCCGAAATCATTAGCACATACTCGACGTAGTTGTCAATTGAATAATTTAATAATCAATCAAGATATAAAAGTAATTGGTTTAACGTGGGGTCTATTTTTGAAAAATTTAGACTCAATTGGTGAAATCGATTTAATATTAGGTTCTGATTGTTTTTATGAACCAGCCGTATTTGAAGATATATTAATAACAATTAGTTATTTCCTAGAAAATAATAATCCAAGTGCGAAATTTTTTTGTACATATCAAGAACGCAGTTCAGATTGGTCTATTGAACATTTATTAGCCAAGTGGAACTTAAATTGTCAAGTACACAGTATCAATAATTTAGGTTCAAGTGTTGGTTTGGATATTCACGATTTAACCGGTGATCACAGTATACATTTATTGGAAATTGGAAAGAAAATTTAAATTTTCCCTAAAACTAGTTATGGCTGGTAATGTTGTCAGGAATATCTATAAATTATATGTAGGTAATTTACCATGGACAGTTGGTCATCTTGAATTAAGACAATATTTCAGTAAATTCGGACATGTCAATTTGGCTAATGTAATATTCGATAAAAATACTGGACTATCACGTAATTACGGATTTGTTTTTTATGGTAATAAAGAAGGCTATGAGAATGCTATAAAAGCAGTTGATCACAAATTGGAAGGTAATTCATTACGTGTACAACCAGCTAGTTCAAATAATAATAATAATCTTAATAATAATAATTAAAACAATAATGGCTAATTCACTCGATAATTTCGAGGATTTAGAAGAACTCGGTGTAGATGAAGATGATTCTTTAACAAGTACATTTAATAAGGCTGCAAACCATTTGAAAAATTTGTTAACAAATATTGATAATCAGATATTAGTTGATTTATATGGTTTTTATAAACAAGCAATAGAAGGACCATGTAATTTATCAAAACCAAGTTGGTACGATGTTAGAGCCAAATCGAAATGGGAGGCTTGGTATAAATTGAAGGACATGCCAAAAGATCAAGCAAAACTTCAATATATTGAAACAATAAAAAAATTAGATCCAACTTTTAATAATGACGATACTTCAACAAATCAACAATGGGTGTCAGTTTCTATATTAAAAAATCAAGAAAATTCCAATACAGTGATCGATAAAAATCTTGTTTATTATATTCAAGAGAACGATTATCGAGAATTTGAAAAGCTATTAATTAATTCTGATGGTAACATCAATAAATTAGATGGTAACGGTTTGGGTTTAATTCATTGGGCTGCTGATCGTGGATCAAAACAAATTTTAGAAATTCTAATAAATTACGGTGCTGATATCAATTTGACTGATAATGATGGTCAGACAGCATTACATTATGCTTCTAGTTGTGGCCATATTGATTGTATCAAATTTCTGTTATCTTGTGGCGCTGATCGAAAATTATCAGATAATGAAGATCAAACTCCGCGAGATGTCGCCGATGATGGTACTGTTAAAGAATTATTTGACTAATGTAGTAAGTTTAATTTAGATTTATTAAATATTAGATTTTAAAATATTTATCTTTATCTCAATTAAAACCTTTGACTAAGGAATTATCACATTTAAATCATAGTTAAGACAATGAAGGCACAGCTCTACAAATTTGTATAAAGAATAAATAATTAATACTGTAAACAATTAAGGAATTAACGTTGATGTTTGGTGAATGTAAGAAAGACTTGTTCTAAACTAGATTGGCCTAACGAATAATCTTCTATATCAAGTCGTTTTTTGCCTTGTTCTAGAATACCAAACATCCTCGACCATGGTATTGTTTTATCTACAATATAATAAGTTAATAATTCTTGATGTTTTTCACGTTGTATAGCTCTTGGGAAATTTTCTAATATAAATCGTTCTATTGGTCCTGTACCAGGAAAACCACTATCATATTTTTTCAATTTAATAATTAACGTATAACCTTCAGCAAATTTACTTTTTAAATGTTGTGTTGAACCTAAACATTTAAAATTGCCATTAACCATAATAGCTAAACGTGTACATAATGCTTCACATTCTTCCATACTATGCGACGTTAAAACAATACATTTACCATTATCACGAATTTGACATAAGGCATTCCATAAGAAACGTTTTGTAGCTGGATCCATACCAGTTGTTGGTTCATCCAAATATACAACTGGTGGATCACCAATTAATGATATTGCTGTACTTAATTTACGTTTATTGCCACCACTTAATTGTTTCACTTGTTTATTCAAATGTCGTTGAAAATCGAAATCTTTTGCTAATTTACTAGCAATATAATCGCATTCATTTAGAGGTATACCACGTAATAAACAGAACATTGTTAATGTTTCTTTTACAGTTAAATCGTCTAATAATGCATCGAATTGTGGACAATACCCAATTAATTTTTGTACATCTTTCATATTGTTTTTGAAACTGTAATTTTTCACCCAACCATTACCATGAGTCATTTTAACATCACCGGTCATCATTTTAAAAGTGGTCGTTTTACCAGCACCATTTACGCCCAACAAACCGAAACATTCAAATTGTTTTACACCCAAACAAATACCATTAACTGCCAAAAATTTATGGTAATATTTCGTTAAATCTTTCAATATTAAAATATTTTCGTTTTGTAATTCGGTTAATGGAGTATTACGGATTTTTAATTTTTCCGCTAAAACATCGCTATCTTCATCAGGATTATCGGTTGGTAATCGTGATTTATTGTACATTTGTCGGAACCATTCCATAAATCTTGTAAAAACTCTATATTCTTTTATTAAAATTATTGCAAACAATATTATTCCTACTAGAAATGAATATGTAAGATTTCGTCCAATTCCTGGACTTTCCCATTTGAAATAATCCGGTTCACGTGCTATAATCGAACAAAATTAATTATAAATAACAAAATCTTTTATAAGGCATACTTACTACAACAATATTCAGCTAATAAAGAGTCAGTTCTATTATGACATACAAAATACCAACATTGGTCCTCGTTCATTGTTCTATTTTGAGCCAAACAAACATTAACACCATATTTACACATTTTATTTGTTGCATAAGTCATGTAATTATCACGAATTCCTGATGCTAAAGAATAATGTGGTACTAATAAAAATAACCAATGTAGACCATTAGCTACATATTCCAAATCTAGACCTTTAGTACCGAGGACTTGGATCACCAAAAATGCTGCTACGCCTAAAACCAAAATAACAAATAGAACAAAATTTTGATTGATTATGGATCGTTCAAATTTTCCTCTTCTGAACAATGGAAAAATATAAAAACTGAACATGACTTACCAGTAAAAATACTAAATAAAGTCATTCTTGTATAACCAGTTGCTGGTACTTTGAAACAATATGAGAAAAGATATAACATTGGTATCATTGAAAAACCAAAATAGAACAAAATTAGAAACATTCGTCCAATTTCATTATTTGTACAAAAACCATCTTCTTGAAATGCTAATAATGTTAATAATACAACAATTGATGTTATCATAAATGTTATCAAATCACATAAATATGACGTTGTCCAAAATATAAAAACTTTTACACCAGAAACAAATTGTAAATGTTTCGATTTACATACACGTTCGCGTACATAAAATAATACGTAAAATGATGAAACAAATGCCATACTGAAGCTTAAATTAAAAGCTAATTGAAAACCCATATTTTGACCTTGCAGTAATTGTTGTACCTGAAAATTGAACAGACAATTTAGATAATTTCAACAAAATCTAACCGCCAAAATGGTATAGTTTCGTCCACCTATATAGCCCTTCAAATAAGATTTTAGGGCTATATATCGAACTGAATTACCCATTTCGTTCGTTTTCAATTGAATTTAATTACTTTAGTATTAGAAGTATATGGTAGAGGATGATTAGCGAATCGTAAATTATATTTATTACTGCTCATCACTTGCTTATATAAAGTATTAAGTATAAGACTTAAGGCTAATGGTGGTGAATGATAAGGATCATTATTGAACCAAGATGTTATAGATTTATCTCCATAACTGGCACCCACAATATATTTTGTTCGAACTGTACTTGGGACTTCAGCCGTCTAAAATAAAATTAATTATAATCAAACAATAATAATTATAATAATACAAACCATATTCAACATGAAACTCGTTATATCCTTGACTACTTCAATTTTATTATGACTATCTTTGATTATTTCAGTATAAATTTTTCCATAATCATTATCATTGAAACCTTGCATTATTGTGATTGAGTCTTCATAAGAATCTAATTTTAAACTTAATTTTGGTAAATCATCATTTCTTTTGGCATTTCTAATAACAACAATTGCAATAATCAAAAAAGCAACAGGCATAAAAATTTGTATTAATTGTAATATCCATGTACGTATTGTTGAAAGTAATTTCTTCATAAACATTGCCATATATTGATTTTTAATTAAATCAAAACCAGTTAATAAAACTGTATTTTCCATAGTTACTAGAAAATTGAAAAATCACAAATATTTTCATTTATTATAATAATTGGAAATTTTCGGAGAACTTACATTTAGCATCTTGCGAATTAGTTTCATAAATTGCAGCGTTTGGCTTTAACCATTCATGCATTTTATTTGCAGCTGAACTTATTTTTGCTTTAATATTATTGTTGATTATACCATTTTTATCTGTGTTTGTATTGTAGATTTCTTCTTGTCCATGATCAGCTCCCACTCTAAAAAGAAATAATTGACAATGTTTGAATATCTTCCATCAAACACTTGATGTTGATGGAGGATAAGTACTGGTGGTGAGGGAACGAGACTCGATCTGAATTGTCCCATTATCGAAAATAACTTAAAATTTCGCACAAATAATTTATACTTACTTCATGAAAACTTCTTCAAGTGTAGTTAATGAAATCCCATAACTATCGATACCTAATTCATGACTATGTTGTTCGACATCTTGTAACATTTCTTCAAAAACTGATACTTGATTTTCAGCTAAAATATAAGTTAATTCTGAACCAATATTGCTATGAATCTCGATATTTGGTATATGTTTTTGTAATAATGTTGTTATATTTTTTGGATTACAATCACGTTTTTTATCCATAATCAAATGATAACCGGCACCATATTTCTTTTTCAAAAAGAAACTTGAACCACAACATTGTAATATACCACCGGCCATTATAGCAATACGATCACCTAATAAATCAGCTTCATCCATAAAATGTGTTGTTAATAATATTGTACGGTTTTTTTTTTGTTTTTGTAATAAATCCCATAAGGCACGTCGTGCAGATGGATCCATACCAGCTGTTGGTTCATCCAACATTACAACATTTGAGTTACCACATAATGCCATACCAACACATAATTTCCGTTTCATACCACCAGATAATGTTGATGATTTTGCATTTTTTTTCGATTGTAATTCTAATAATTCAATATAAGTTTCAATTTCACTGTTAATCTCATTCGAATTTAAACCTTTCAATTTACTAAAGAAATATAAATGTTCACGAACAGTTAATTCATCAAATAATATATTATGTTGTGGACATAAACCAAGACTAGCACGTACACCAGCCATATTTGTACAAATATCATAGCCATTAATTGATGCTGTTCCACTAGTTGGTGGGAACATTCCTGTTAACATTGACATAG
>JAZBGZ010000017.1:43261-56051 GCA_037414795.1 Stenodera caucasica
CAAAATCTTCCACCCCTAAAAGACACAATCAACAATTAATACAAATTAAAATTGGCAGCTTCAAAATAGAGTACACAATCAAGTTTCACATTAAATTTACTGTTATCATTTACCATCACTAGATTTTTATTAAATTATTTATTAAAAAATGTTTGAAAAATAATAAAATTTCAAATATTTCACTAGACTAATTGTAGCTCTATAATATAAATGGTTTTATTATCTTCCCAATTATTTAGGCATCAATTATCATTACACCATAAAAATATCAATTATGATTCATGAATAAATGAATTTATTGTTGAATTTTGACAAAAATTGAGGAATTTGTGAAGCAAAATAAGCCATGAAAAAGTGAGGTTATGACCCATATAAATGACATTATTATTAATCTAAATAATATTTTATCAGATTGCAGATATATTATAAGAATAATTAAAAATAGGCATAAATTCACTTACCAATAGAATATGGTTGGCCGCACCAGAAACTGGCCGTAAATGGAAAATACCATGGTTTCGGTACACCATATTCACCAGGAAATACAGCTTCAACATATAAGGCTATCAATAAATAAATGAAACAATCGATAACCAACATCATCATTATAAGGCCTAATGTTAAATTATCATCGGGGGAATTTGTGCGCCAAATATTATTCCATTGAATACCTAAAATATTCACTGTTATTTATCGAAATTTTTGTTTTATATCAGGGATATATTCACCTTCACTGGTACCTTCGAACATTAACATCAATTGAAAACCATACGACATTGCAGTATTAGCGCCTAAACTGGCCAATAGTTTTGTTGAAAGACTTAAATGGTCATATTGTTGTTGCATAAATAAATATGGTGCATATGATAGAAACCATAATAATCCGGCTATTGTAGCTGCTGTATTTGCTTTAGAGAAAAATACACTAACAGCAAAACAGAATGTAATTGTTGCACATACGTAAAATGTTAAAAATATCAGCATAACAATTGGATTTGCATATGTGAAAACACTATATGTTGTATTTGGATACCATGAGACTTTCAATAGAACAACTATTAGAATTATTGAAACGAAGAGGAAGACGAAAGTTTTAACAAACCATGCTGTCCAATGGAGCCAATTCGGTAAGCCCATAATTTTCATAGCTTCCTTTTAGATTAATAAAATAACTTTAAAATAATATTAATTAAATAATTAATGATTTACATACTTTTAATTGTTTCTCTTTTTCCGTTGTAATCATTTTGACTGTATTAATACAAGGATAGACGAAACTCAATAAGATAATCATACTAACAAAAGTTTGTAATGCTTGAAGTAAAAAATCTTCTTTCCAACTGGCATAAGGAAATCGTTGCATTGTCAATTCAGGCAAATTGAGTGCTAGAAATTTGCTCCAAGCTTCATCAGCTGGAAAATCAGGAAATTTCTTCACCAACATTAAACCTACTCCCATCATAGTTTGTAATGTTAGGAAACCCTCCTTATAATAATCTAAAATTATTTTTTTTATTAGATTACAATTGAAAAACTAAGAAGAAAATGGAAAACTTACTTGGAATAGCTCCAGTTGAATCATTGAAGTCTCGTGGTCCTGGCATTTGATAAACTGGATATATAAGATTTGTATGCCAGTTATTTTGTCCGAATATTTCATCACTTGCTCGTAATTCTCCAGGAAATCTGGAATATATTCAATTGATGAATAATTAATTACATTATTCTAGGTTTCCGACTACTGTTTTTTAAAAAAAATTAGATCATCTTCGAATATATACGGGAGAGTAGAGAGTAATTAAGAAACATGACTGCCGAAAATAATAATATTTCCAGAAATGTGAAACTTTATAAGCTATAGACTCGAATTTGAACAGTCTATTTCTAGATTTTGGACTATTTTTCTAAAAAATTCGGATAGCACCTAAATAATATGAAGAATCGAAAGTATTCGAATTGGTAATAAAGACTCGAATTATTGAAGCTTTATCATAAAAGACAAAGATCAGAATTTCGAAAAATCATTATAAAGTTTGGGAAGAATCCATTTATAGAGAAATTTGAAAATAATCAAAAACAAAAGCGGAAATACAATAGCGTCTACATTTTTGAAACCATTTCCTTCAAGTTTTCGACTGCTATTTTTGTGAAAATTCTTTATAATCTAAAAAGATGAAGGAGCTACGGGGGGGAATATCAAGATTTACTGTTTACATGGCAAGAGCTACAAATTTTTCCAAGAATTCCAAGCTTATCTCAATTTAGCGACAAAAATGATTTATCGAAATCTCACCTTATTGAAAATTCGATATCATCAGGTATTGATTTCTGATTACCAAATGAATCATCCAATTGTATACCAGCTAATGTCATATCACCTTTATCACCAACAAAATGTTGTTCCAATTCTCCGGATGTATTATAACCATATAAAGTAAAATTGGAATTAAGTTTAAAAATATTTTTCTCGATAATATCCATCAATCGTTTCAATTCATCATTAGTTTGTGGTGAATAAGCTAAACTTATTATTGAATCAGATGGTATTGAAGATGGGATGAATTCTTTACATTTTGGTGAAATAGGATACCTTGGTAATAAACATTGAGGCTCAAAATATTGTTCACTATGTTGTTCTGGATCAACTAAACTTCGTATTAAAACTAATAAAATTGAAAATATTACAGGTGCAATTATTTCAACAAATGTTTGTATCGGTTTACGATATTGTAATAGGAAATTCTTCCACATCAACAATAAAAACTTCTCCATCCGTCGACCCATATTATCTGAAAAAAATTAAAGAAATTGTAACGCTTCTATACTTTAATTAAAACCAACACTAATTATTTAGGAATAACAACAATATTTTTTCCAATATACTTATGTATTGGAAAAAATTATATTCCCCTCTAATAGACTGATATCAATCATAAATCGATAATCAAAACGATAGAAATCGTTCTATATAATTTGGTAGGATAACCAATTCAATTGTCAGTTATTTTCGATTTTTTAACAAAAATTAAATAGTTTGGTTTTTACACCATCTATCATCTATTGATCTTGTATGTTGAAAGGATTATATCTGACAGTATTGAGTTCCGCCCATGTACTTTCAAAGTTGAACGATGTCTAATATAATTGTGACCATGACCTTATAGCGCTTTTATAGAGAATTTTTTATAATAATTATTATTATTTTATCATTATTAAATTATTATAATAGAACAGTACTATTTTTTTTATATATTTCCGCAATTATTTGAATTTATATGTGTCAGATTTGCCGACCTTGGGTGTCGTAATCATTGATTCCGTCAATAAATTCTATCATTTTGTATTATTCAATAAAAACTTACCTTTTGTATTTTGGTCATTTTCAATGGTACATCGATTTTCACTACCAATAATTGAATAATTTATTATGGATGTCATTGTTTAATTAGAATTTTTATGATTGATTAGAATAGAACATTAACTAGTTGTGTATTATAACAGGCATGACTTTGATGGTTTTGTTTTAATGACTAAAGTTATTGGCTCAGTAAAAATGAATGACTAATGAAAGTTTTTGTGAATTGTGGCGGGAGCGTCATTCATTTTATTAGAAATCAGCTGATAAAACTTAACTTTAATCTTCGATCAATAATTAATAACTAATTAAGCAATTATTCAATTATAATTATGATAAATCTAAATTAATCGCATACTTAGCATTTTATTATACAGAATGTAATTCTCAACAATCTATCATCAACTAAAACGACAATAACTCTCTTAATTTCAATACAATCAAATTAATAGTTCTCAAATATTCGAGAGCAGTGAACTTTTCGATATTTTGTTCACTTATTTCAATTTTATTCCCCAATCAAAGTTGATGTGAATCAAATCTATATTCAATAATACCTTCATGGGTAGCTTTTGTTAAAGGGATCAGGACTTGATCGGAATTCAGACTATTGTTCCTCTTATCTTTGATTGTTTAGTGATGATTTAGAATGATATTTCTAAGAAATAAGGCTTGCCGAAACGATAAAAAACTGCCAAAATTTTTTATCACCACATCATTTCCTTTTTCCAGGTATCTTATCAGTTCTGCGTTTAAGAAAACATCAAATTTCTCTATCTCTATATCTGACTGTATTTTTTGTTTTTTATAAACACAACTTTCACAAATACTTCGAAACTAGTCAAACTTTATTTATCTTTGTAAAAAGTAGGGATCGATAATGTTCTTTTAATATTGACACCATTTAGAGTAAGCGCCCTCAAACTCCGAATCACGTGAACTAGTTGATGGAGATTAACATTAGTTATAAGTTATAAATAACAGAATAGATTGAAATTTGTGATTTATCATTCATTCGCATTTGAGAATTCATAGACGAGATTTCCAATCCAATGTGAACGAGCTCTAGCTCAAAGCAATCCTAGATTTTTAAACTTGAACACTATTTCAGTTTTTATAAATCATATAAAATCGATAATTGCTCTAAGAACAATCCATGATTAATTAAGAAACTTCTCAATAATGAAATATACGTTGTCGATAACTATATCCAGTAAAATCAGAAATATTCTTTTGATCTTTGAACTACTCTCAATTTTTAATGATAAATTTCCGACAAAATGCCAAAAAAAAAAGAACAATGAAATTGGTAATTTTTTATAAAATATAATTTTTATCGTGAAAAATATTATTTATTGATATTTTTTTCAAATTTGCTTAATTTAATTATTGGATAATTTTTTTTAATTAAATTCTCCTGATAAGCAATAAATTTTATCTATCACCAATCAAAAAATTTAGCCGTATTTTTTAATCTATATTTGAATTATTTATACGTCAATTGGTATTAATTCTGGAAGAAACTAAGTTTTGGTTCAAAATATAGTATTCCGTGAAAGGAAAAAAAACGAATATTCCAAGAAAACTTGGACTTAATCGATTCCGACCTCAGTCACTATCTTCATTTAAAATTAGAAAAAAAGCTACCTAATAGGTCAAGCATGCTTGACAGTGTTTTTGTAAGCATTTTGTGATATTGATTGAGTCACCTAGACCTTCTATAATGCTTATCAATGACTCCTATTACAAAATTTGTAGTTAATCTTTAAAGATCGAGATAGAGATGAAAAATATATTTTCGAATTTGAAATATACACAATTCGTTAGATTTTCAAAATACTTTTCATGATCGATTTATACAATATTAAAAAAAAAAAAATAACAATAATATACTAACCTTCACTCAAAACATTACAAGCACAATTTTTCCAACCACATGAAATACTGATTAAACAATTGGAAACAATGGATAGATTGATAGATAACAATCTGTCATTTCAAGTATACGTCCCCTCAATTTATTATATCAGTTATTGATTGATTAAATTTGTTTCCATGAAACAGTTCAAATAAATCTTTCATAATTTTTTTTCAGTAGAAACATTTCAATTATCGGTTATTTATATCACATATTAATAAGGAAAATGGAAAATTCTGCATATTTTCCATTATTCATAAGATTTACAAACACTTATCTCAAAAATGCTGTTGTTATAGATATTATTAAAATTTAGGTGAAGTTATTTCAATATACCGGGTGGTCGCTCTAAGACAGCTCCCTTCCATATTTTCATTGTTTATAGATAAAATAGAACAAAATTGATATTTTCTAAACTTTCTAAAGTTTAATTCACGATATAATTGTGAATTTTGCTACCTTGTACAAAAATTATCATAAATCGATAAAAGTTTCTTTTCCTATTTCGAATGCTCAATTCCTGGAAATTATTACACAAGCAATGAGAATATTTGAAGGAATTATCTTAGAGATGACATCCTGTATTTCGGTTATATTAGAAAAGTATTTCTAAATAAATATTAGATAAATTTAGAATAATAATTTTAGTCGTGCACATTGCAAATTTTAATTGAACTTGACATTGACTTTAATTCGAAAAGTTCTGAATAGATAATCAAAAATTGAACTCACCTAATTTTATTTGTTACGCACTTATCGAAAATATATCCAGTTAACAATAAAAGTTGGAGGAATTTTTGGAAAAAATCAACATGTGAACATGAAAAACTTAAAGGTTAATCTAACTGAAAATAGAACATTGCCTGATGTCTGAAACGCAGGCGTTCACAGTCATGAATGGTATTGAATTTTCCGTTGAATGTTCAATTGCACAAATTTTAGTAATTGACATGATAACTGAACTGTTATCAGTAAGTCGGGCTAATTGGGAAAATATTTAGGTAAAACACTAACCATACACTAACGAGAATATCAAAAAAAAAAAAACAAACAATTATTTTGGTGATCATCCAATTGACATGTGTAGATACTTGATCTTTGAGAATAATTCATCAAAATAATCATAAAAGCGTTTATATGGAAACTTTCGGTCACTTGCAAAATTTTTAATTATAAAATTGTAGAAACAATTATTCTCACTAATATGTCAGCATAATTTTCATATTTCAAATGCCTGGAAGTCTTGAAGATGGATTTTCATGGAAAATCCTAATACTCTTCCAAAAACGAATAATTAGATTTCACCGCAAATCATTTCACGCTTATTATCATCTTTATTTATGTATTTTTCATAATGAAACAAACATTTATTATGAAAAATAGCTAAATATTTCATCATTGCATTATTGATGTTTATTGGTTTTATGATTATAATGAAGTTTCTACAGTTTTAATGTAATGTTCTTGCTTAATTTTAACGAGGGTCTAATTTTTTTAACTTTTTTATTAGATTTAATTTGTTGTTAGCTAGTCATCTAGTGTTTTTCTTCTCAACTAATGGAGATAAGTATAAAGGCCATGATTTTGTTATATTCAGGGATGTTTCATCAAGTGCGGCAATTGAAGCGACATCTCTTAGTGAAGTTACCAATTAGTAAGAGAATTCTTCATTTATTAGATTGTAGCGTAAGGCGGAACTTTTAAGAAAATAACTTTATTATGTGTAGCTTTTTATTTTTGTTTGAATTGTTAATCAAAGTATGTTTTCACAATTAAGAAGAAATGTTTAAATTATCATACGATAATTTAATTTAATTATAATTATAAATATTTTATTAGCTTCCGAAACAAAATCAAAATTACACTGACTAGTCATTAATAACATTATTAAGAGCACTTTATTGAATTACAAAAATATTTCATAAAGAAAATTCAATTTATAATGAAGGATAATTGTAAATTATTGGTAACTAGAAATTTTCAAGTCATAAAAAATTATCAAATAGCGTAAAAATTCTTTAAACGGTGCCCTTACTTAAATGCAACAATTGCGAATAATAACAAGACCATAAAGAATAGATAAATAAGCCATATTATTCTAAATATTATCACAAAAAATATTATTTCAATACGAATTTTAGTTAGTAGTAATAATTATGGAATAGATTTCGATGAAATTAAATGAGTTTGTGAATAAATTATGTAATAGTTTGTACAATTTCTTCATGATTGATTTCTTTTGTATCAGGTGATGTATATAAAATATTCGCTGATATAATTATTGGATATTCGACATCTTTATCGAGTGTTAATACTTGAATTTCTTCACTTTTAGCCAATCCTAACTTCAAAATCTCTGATTGATGATGATAAACAATCTGTCCTTGTTCATTCAATTTCACTACAGTTACTCTAGAAACAATCAAATTGAGACAAATAAAATAAAATAAAATAAAATAAAACACTTGAATATTACCTGATAGCAACATGTCGAATACTTTGGAAACTCAACAATTGCTCAAATTCTGATCGATGATTACGTTTAACTGATAATATCGGACCATCGATCATCATCAATAAATCCATACCGAAATGGAAACCGGTCCATCGCCAAACATGTCGTTCTGGTACTGGTAAACTTCGACCACATCTTAGACTCGTCTTCAAAAAGAACTCATCAGACACATCATAAGGTCTAGAATCACAAAAAAAAAAAATTAAAACACCTTTAAACACAATAAATATTTGTATATTAAAATACCCTTTATCATCATTTTGATTGACTCGAAGTACAGCTTTCCACTGTTGTAAAACAATCGGATTTAACCAATTATGTGGAATTATATTATCGTGTAAAATCAATTCAATATCCATTTGATGTGAGACTAAATGATGTAATCGAAGACTTTTAAATGTTTCAACAAAAGGTTTACCTTGTGCCGTCCATAAATACGGTATTTGTCCTAATTTATCAAAAAATAAAAATTACAAAATAATAAACTATAAGTTACTGAAATACCTTTTCGCGAACAATAATAACTATTTACGCTTTTAATAGTTGGGATACCATCATTGTCATAATCATTATTATTATCATCGTCATCACCGTTAGGATGAATTAATATGTACATCCAATATTTTAACATAACATAAGTCGAATATTCAGTTTGCATTACAAATAAATCGGGATGTAATATTAATTTTGTCATTAAATCGATTGGAATGCTCTTTAAATTAATTAATGGGCGTGTGAAATAATACGGCATCAAATTAACCAGAAACCAATTGAAACAAACTTCTTGTAATGCCTTATCGCCATATTGATTAGCTGCATTATAATAATCTAAACCAGTCTACAATATAATTATGATTTTAATGAAAATTATAACGTAAATATTTCGATTAAAAAACCTTTGGATTGATTGTTTCTAACATAACTTCTTTACATCTATCAATTAAGCCATCTAATTGAAACATTGTAGCAGTAGCGAGTATTGGAACGATTTCTAATGGATTTATAATAATTTCATTATTGTAGAGTGAACCAAATACAACCCTTAAGGCTAGAAATAATTATCAATAGTTAGAATAATCATAATTATGGATTATTGTTTAATTACAATCGACTGTTATCAATGGATCAACCACATCAATATCGATAAATTTCTTTGTCGTTTCCAACCAAGACCCACCAAACATACTAGCGAAATATGGACTTTGACATAAATAAATTTTATGTAAATAGAATTCGGTACCCAAGGCACATACAGTAACATCAGAGTTTTTACCTTCTTCGAATAAAGCCTGATAAATATATTGTGCAGTTGTTGGTAGTTTTTTTCTAGAAAATAATTCAATAATAATCTATTTTAATAATAAATGAATTAATTGATTACTTTTTTGGTGTATGTAAAGCAAGATCGATGATTTTATTCATTTCTTCATCATCAGATTCGGAATGTTTCCGTTTTTTACCAGAAATATAGTCACTAACATTATTAACAATAGTATTACTTGAAAATGTTAACCCCATTTTCAATAATTGTCTGAAATGGATTATTTTATCATTTATAGATTTTATTATCACTATTTTTCAACAAAAAAATTGCTATTGTACACAATTATTTTTTTGATATTCTAATCACTTTCTTTTTTGCGTAATTTTGATGTTTACTATAGTGAGCGACTCGTCAAAACATCCAAACCAGATTTAATCTCAAAATTACAATAATTGATCTACAATGTAGTACAATAAGTACAGCATTAAGTCAATTTTTTTTTAGTATTATTCAAATATTTGTTAATATTCAAATGACGATTAGTTGATGGTAATTAAGAAAATTGACGTTAATTAGCCAATAAAATTTCACTAAGCGACGCCAATGATATGATATCAAAACACTGTTGTCATTTTCTCTTACTCAAGCTTTGTAAATCTCTTAAACACCAGTAGAAATATCATAAAATTTAAAGAGAACTTGTCTTTATTGGCAACGTTGTATCAGCAAGTATTGTACCAGTTGACATGTCTACATTAGTTTTGAGGTTAACAGCTTTTTTCGAGCAGGAAATTATGCAAAGAAATTGTATCATTCCTAAAAATAACTCACAAAAAAATAGAAATCCTATAAAAATTATTGTTTATCGATTTTTATTCATATAGATGCTACAAAAATAATTATGAATCTTGTAAGAAATGTGAAAATTGTTAGGTTAGGTTGGTCTAAAATTACAAGAAATAATGATGGAAATCTACGAAATTTTTCAATGCAATCGACAATAACTGAATCGATAGCAAGCCATCAAAGTGGTTTATTTAAAGTAATATCGGAAAGTACACCTGTGGAATATGCACAAAATTTATTGATAACAATACATGATACAAGTGGGTTACCATGGTGGGCTACAATAATTTCAACAACGATATTACTACGTAGTTGTATAACATTACCTTTGGCTATTTATCAGAGTCATATTCTAGCAAAATTAGAAAATATCAATAGTGAAATGACAGAGATTTCTAAAGAATTGAAGAAAGAAGTTGGAGTTGCTGTTAAATTGTATAATTGGGATGAAAAGACGGCTAGATATAATTACAGGAAATCTGTACGGTATTATTTCGATAACAGAATCGATGAATTTTATTCAACTTTATTATTTTTAGATTTCAAAACAATATGATAATCTAATTGTTAGAGACAATTGTCATCCATTTAAAACGGCAATTTTAGCGCTTTTCCAAATACCTATGTGGATTTCTTTATCAGTTGGTCTAAGGAATCTAGTTTATATGCTACCAAAACAAGATATCAGCGCTCAAATGATCTATCTTCAACTTAGTAGCGGTGGTTTTGGTTGGATTCCAAATCTAGTTGAAATTGACGCATCTTTAATACTCCCAATAGCTTTTGGCTTATTCAATCTAACAATTATTGAAGTATTCAGAATATTATTATTATTATTATTATTATTATTATTATCATTTAATCATTGTTAATTCATTTCAGATTCAGACTTTATCGAGAAGTAAGGCTCCGACAAAATTTCAAAAGTATATTACAAACTTTTTCAGGGGACTCTCGATATTCATGATACCGATCGCAGCATCAGTTCCTTCAGTAATTATCCTTTCTCTTAAATTTGTATTAATTATTATTTTATTTTGATTTTAGTGCTTGGTTTTATATTGGACTACATCTAGTGCTTTTGGTTTGATTCAAAATTTGGTCTTAATGTCGCCAAAAATCAAAAGATTCTGTCGAATACCATATACACCAAAAGAATTAGAAAATCCTTATCAATATTTAATGGCTGGATTAAATTTGAGAATACAAACAATTTGTAAATTCAATAAATCAAAATAATTTATTATTTCTGTTTTATTTTTTAATAAATTAGATTTAACCATTATGAAGTTTTTTTATGCAGTTATAAAAAGTCATTGAGCTTCATTTAGCTACATTCTAATTCGCCATATTGCTTAAATTATTTTTGTTGCCTAACTTGGTTTATTACATATTTGATCTATTATAATTATTATCAACTATAGTATTCAAGATTTATTTTCATCTTTTTCTTCAAATTAATGATTGAATTTTCTTTAAATAAGGTAAATTGTATCAATCATGCTACTTGAATGTACATGATGCTTGATTTAGCTATATTCAAAGCCGCCATTTCATTTTCGATTTTTTGGTTGCCTAACCTTAGTTTTGTCATATTATTTTATCATTTTCTAAGCCGGATAATTAATTTTTCTAATACAAATTCCAGTTAATTTTTTTCATCTATTATAAAGTGAGTATTTATTTTTTGATTATATTTATATCTCCAAGAACTATTGATACGAAATTTTGTATGATGAATATGTGGTTTGTCATGTAGAAAAAAATCAACACAAGGGCTCCGCCCCTTTGAGAATCATTTTGAACGGAATTTTCCTTCATATATCCAAAATATTTCAATAGGACTTTGAGTTTATTTATATTTTTTAACACTCACACATTTAATTAAGCATTATCAAAGTTCAATTACCTCATATATAATCTTATCGGAGTTATCGCAGACATTTATAAATATACTTTATATTCTAATTATTTCCATTTTCAGTTGATTTAGAGTATTTTTCACCTCCAACACATTATTCCACAGCTCTAATACTTTTAAACAAAAGAAATAATGGCTCTTCCGGAACCTCTGTCGAAACTATTCGCGTAAACCAATTATGTCTATTTTAACCAAAAATATTTTATTGAATTGATTGATATTTTAGTGAAATTGATAATAATAAATGCAAATTTATACAAAATTTAAGAGAAGCTGTTGCAATCGAATCTGTATCAGCATGGCCTCATCGACGTCAAGACGTACGTAAAATGGTAGAATGGACAAAAGCCCATATGGAAAAACTAGGTATTGAATGTGTATTGAAAGAATTAGGTCAACAAACATTACCAGATGGTAACAAAATACCATTACCACCAGTCGTATTCGGTATATTGGGTAAAGATAAAAAAAAGAAAACTGTTGGCGTTTATGGACATTTAGATGTACAACCGGCATTATTAGAAGATGGGTGGGATACGAAACCGTTTGAATTAATTGAAAAAAATGGTAAATTATATGGACGCGGTTCAACTGATGATAAAGGTCCAGTTCTATGTTGGCTACACGCAATCGAATGTTATCAAAAATTGAATATTGAAATACCGGTCAATATTAAATTCATATTTGAAGGAATGGAAGAAAACGGTAGTGAAGGTCTAGATAAATTGTTATTGAGTGAAAAAGATAAATTTTTATCGGATATCGATTATGTTTGTATCTCCGATAATTACTGGTTAGGTAAAGAGAAGCCTTGTATTACGTATGGATTAAGAGGCGTTTGCTATTTTTATATTGAAGTTGATTGTGCTAAAAAGGATCTTCATAGTGGTGTTTTCGGCGGCACAGTGTAATTTCC
Source organism: Stenodera caucasica (assembly GCA_037414795.1). Lineage (NCBI taxonomy): Eukaryota > Metazoa > Arthropoda > Insecta > Coleoptera > Meloidae > Stenodera > Stenodera caucasica. The sequence goes on from JAZBGZ010000017.1 coordinate 55,997, forward strand.
AATTTAATGATTCATATAGAAATAATTAATTGATAATTTTAATATTTTAGACATG
>JAZBGZ010000017.1:56147-73123 GCA_037414795.1 Stenodera caucasica
ATGATATAGGCTGTAATAAATTATTACACAATGAAAAAAAAGTAGATCTATTGATGCATCGTTGGCGTTATCCAACATTATCGATTCATGGTATTGAAGGCGCTTTTGCTGAGCACGGTGCTAAAACTGTAATACCAGCTAAAGTTATCGGTAAATTCTCTTTACGTATTGTACCAAATCAACAACCGAAACAAATTGAAAAATACGTCGTCGATTATATTAATAAAAAATGGCAAGAATATGGAAGTCCAAATAAAATGAAAGCTTTTATGACTGATGGCGGTTATCCATGGACCGAAGATCCAACTCATCCACATTACACGGCTGGTATAAAAGCAACGAAACATGTTTATAAAGTCGATCCAGATTTAACTCGTGAAGGAGGTTCGATTCCGGTAACATTAACAATACAACAAGCTACCGGTAAAAATGTTCTTTTATTACCTGTTGGAGCTGGCGATGATGGTGCTCATTCACAAAACGAGAAAATTGATCTCAGAAACTATATCGAAGGGGTAATAATCTATAAAAATTCTGTATTACAATTTAAATAATTGTTATTTCAGACGAAACTACTGGGAGCCTATTTGTATGAAGTTGGACAACTTTAATCGATACATTCCCGGATTATTTGCTATCATTAAAAATTATAATCAACATTTGAAATAATAAATTTATAAAGCTTGCAATGTATATAAATATTTATTATTCGTGTGTAGCCGGCTTTATTAAACTTGTGAGCGCACCTTAAGTTTAAAAGACTGATGAATTGACAGCTTCATCGCTAAAGCAGAAACCTGTTTTGAAATTATAGTTAAAATAGCGCTACCTGTAATCGTGTATCAATTTCAACGAATACGACATATATAATATTGATATGATAGATAGAGATGGAAGATGCTCGATTAATTTTTTGACAATACAATAGGGGGCTTTTACGACAATAAAAAAAGACAACCAAAAATTTGATAACGCCAAACTTGTCCGAGTTCGCGGGTTAATTGTTGTTATAAATACAATTTCAGAAAAATGCCACCGAAAAAACGTGAAAAGGATCTTGATTCAACAAAGAATCCAAGAATCGACCATATACAAGCCGATCACGAACTATTCCTTCAAGCTTTTGAAAGTAAGTTGATCGTTTATTATACATAAACTAAATATCTTAGGTTATAATTATTCCCTTTTTGTTTCATTATTCTAACAGAACCGACCCAAATTTATCGTTATTTACGCACTAGAAATATGTGTTCGGTAAGTATTTTGAATTATTCAATTCATTTATACGATTAATATTGTCTTATTATTATTATTATTATCTAGCCAATTTTCTTGAATCGTACTTTAACTTATATGAAATACCGCATGTCGAGGAGCCATAAATCACGACAAAATTTCAAAGTTGATTCGATATTAGAAAAAGTCGTAGCTAAACAAGACCATTCGACTATACAACCAGGCTTTATTAATATCACGTTTCTAGGTTTTACCGATAAAAATATTGATAATAATTATTGTAATAATATGTCGATATCGCCACCATCATCGCCGTCATTATCGTCAACGTCTACAACACAAACAACGATACAACGTTTAGCTCAAGTTGAAACGGTTTTATTGAAAATTAGCCATAAGAAACGGAAAGAAAGTTCAGCGCCTAGTATGCAAATGTCTTTAGGAACAGTCGAAATTCCGATAAATCCCGACGATAATCAATTACCAGAAAAAGCACCAACATTGAGTATATCAACCGAATCGTTCAACCCTTCAAATGGACCATTAGCTAAATCGTATATATTCTTATTTCGTGTTAAAATTCTAACAGAAAACAACCTCAATAATCTGGACGAAGACGAGCCAGCGTTGAAAAAACGCAAATCAAGCAACAATAACAACAACAACAACAACAACCACAGTAATAATAATAATAATAATACTAATAATAGTTTTGAATTGATAATAAAATCAAAGATTTATGGCGCAGAATTAACGGTGTACGATAAACATAATCGTTGTTATTTAGCTGATGGAGATTACGATATAGTTTTACAAGATTTTACATCATCTGTAACTAAGAATTCACCTAAAAAACATTCAAGTTGGGAGAATGGTCAAGATATTATAGAAACTTGCGGTAATATAAACATAATGATGTCGGATAGTGCTATATTGAAATTTAAATTGAATTGGTCATCTGAAGCATGTGCTAAAATTGTCGATCGTCCAAAACCATATCCATTATATGAGAATAAAGAGAATATACCTATTGTTAATAATAATAATAACAATAGTATCAATAGTAATAATAATAATATCAATAATAATAATAATGGTATTATTGGTAAAGATAGTGGTGAAATTAAAGAGAAATTGCAGATAGTTTATCAGTTTGTTTACAACAACAATTCCCGCCAACAGACTGAAGCATGTGAAGATCTACATTGTCCATGGTGTAGTATAAATTCGGATCAATTATACACTTTGTTGAAACATTTGAAATTGTGTCATTCAAGATTTACTTTTACTTATGTTCCAATATCGGTGGGTGCTCGAATTGATGTTGCTATAAATGAATTATACGATGGAACTTATACTGGTTCCCCTCATGATTTAATATCACAACCAACAGTTTGTGCATTTTCACGTAATGGTCCTGTACGTCGTGCTAGTGTAACCCATATATTGGTATGTCATCCGAAACGTCCAAAACCGAGTCTATCTGAATTTTTAGAATTGGACGATTGTGAATATGATGGTCAACGTCCATTTATTACTGGACATAATCGTTTATATCATCATACAACAACATGTTTGCCAATTTATCCGAAAGAAATGGATATAGATTCGGAAGGTGAAAATGATCCAGAATGGTTGCGTAATAAAACAATGATGATGATTGATGAATTTACTGATGTTAATGAAGGTGAAAAAGAATTGATGAAAATGTGGAATTTACATGTAATGAAATATGGTTTTGTTGGTGATTGTCAAATATCATTAGCTTGTCAAATGTTTGTACAATTAAAAGGAAAAGAATTATTAATGAAGAATTTGTATAAAAATTTCGTTTTACATATGGGTAGTTTATTTGATTTCGGTTTAATTAGTGCTGTATGTTTATATACAACAATACAGAAATTACAAGAAATGGCCGGTGAAACTTTCGATATACGTACAGTTTTGAAGAGATCTAGACAAGCACAGATTGATAATTGGTCAAAAATAACAACAGCAACAACAACGACAACAACACCAATAATAATTGGATTAAATGATAATAAACCAAGTACAAGTAAAATTACAAATGTTAGAAAAACTAATGGGAAAACTTTATGACTTGATGTAATTCTTTCGAAAATTCACTGCCTTAAAACTAAATTGGCCTTCTAGTCAAATTAATAATATTTTCCATAATTGAATTTCCATCATTTACATTTAATTATTCAAAATTATCAGCAGTGAAGCTTGAATTTTCGTCGCAACAACTGCAAGTTTATCTGTTCGTGAATTATCAAATTAGAAACTAGCTATTTTATTACTGACTTAAACTTTTAGATTCCTGTGATAAGATTTTTATTTAGATATGTTTTCAATTATTCCAGTATAATTGATGTAAGTAATTTTGAAATTAAGAAAATATTCTAGATGAATTGTTTCTCATAATTAGACTTGAAATTTTTATGAAACAGCTGCAGTTGTTGAGGCTTATTTTCGATTTGTATTTTGGAAATTGAAATTATTGGATACGTAAATCGAATCTGACCATTATTTGTCTTAGAATTGATATTGGAAGCCAAGAATAACAAAAGATTACGACCTTATGTAATTAATATGTGTTCAAAAATGCCATTTTGTATTTAGTAATTGAAAAACTTTATTTATACGAACTGAACACTAGTTGTTTGTTTTTTCCTATTTTTTCTTTTAAATTATTGTGTATTTATGTATATATTATTATTATTATTATGTTAGCTAGATATAAATTTTTTTACACTTTTTTGTACATTCACTATTATTATTATTATTAATTTTTTTTTTATATAATCACATATCATATATTCTATTGGCTTTTAAATCTAAATTGAAACACCTCATCTTTTTATTTTCGTCTTCTGCTATTCATTTTTATCATTGTAGTAGTTGAAGTTTCTTTTTTTAATAAAATATTTGACAAAATTATAATTTTTTTTTTGTTAAATCAATTGGTTACTACAGTAATCGACTTATTGTAATTTTATGCAATTGGCATTACGTTTCTATCAAAATGTCTGGTGTATTCGCAAATAGAGGAAGTCACAAGAAGAATAAGAAATGGAATAAATTTTCCAATTCCGGTAAGTCTTATTTTTCAAATTGTATAAATTATTAATATTGTTTTTCTATCAAAATATCTAGAAGCCAAAGAGAAGAAATCAAGTAAATTGAAACAACGACTTCGTAAAGTTGCAAAAACTGTTGTCAAATCTGAAGATAATCTACTAATTAGAAAAAAATTGAAAAACAAAAAAGACAATAATCAGGAAATTAATAGTGAGGTAATCGAATTTTATTCATCTAATTTTTGTGAAATTGTTTTTGTTGTATGAATTTGAATATATTTTGTGATAGCTAGAAGCGCGTGTTTTAAGTGAGTTTAAGAAATTATCATTAAATGATGATGATGGAAGAAATATTCCAAGTACAAGTACTGTTCCTCTTGACGAAAATTTATCATACTTTAGAGAAGTGAATATCTTTTTTTTGAATAATTTTCATTTGTCAATAATGATAAAGTTACAGGGTAAACCGGGAGAAACTTCAGCTGGATCATCAATCGTCTATAGAGAACATGAAGTGAGTGAAATTTCAATAATTTTGAATTATGAAATAAATTTGTTTCAGTTATACCGATTTTATCCTAAAAATGCGAAATCAATCAAATTCATAAATCAAGTCACTGTACTGTATTTCAATAGAGATAATAATGTCCTTTGTAAGATTATTCTTAATTATTAAATTATCAATTCATTTGAATAATTTTGGTAATCAGGTGAATCTATGGAGCCGATTAAAAAAGAAGAAGAACAACAATTACGTAACAAAGAAATAAGAAAGGATCATCTATTGAGAATGGGTCATGAAGTTGATAATAAATATTTATTTTAAACTTTTACAAAAATAATTCATTCATTAAATTTCGATGTAATTCTCCATAAAACTAATTCTTTTACACGTTCATAAATAAAATATTGTGGGAAATCTAATGGAACCTCTTCAATTTCAACATTATTCAATTGTTTTTGAAGACAATCTAAATAATATTCATAACATGGTGCAACTGAATCACAATCAGCTATTGTGAAAACATAACGTTTCTCTAAAGCAACATAAACTGATCGTTTTGGTGGTTTTGTGAGTAGCTTTTTTACAGTTTTTATAAAAGCTTTAGTTATAATATCGTCGTACACAACTAAATTGGAAAAGAAAATCATTATTGAGAAAATATACATACAAAACAGACTACAAGCTTTAATTTTCTTATTTTGTAATGGAACTTTTTTGGATAAATATCATCAAATTTCAGAAATAAAAAATTTAAAGCTTGAAGCCTGTTTAGGTTTTATGATCAACTCACCATCAGCTGCTATAATAATTGGCGTTTTTGGCAATATAGTTTCAATGTCTTCTGGTAAATTCGGTGAATTGAAATCCAATTCGATCACATTTATTGGATATTTTATTAAATGTCGATTTCGTACGATATTACTTTCAATTAACTTCAATAAATCGCCTCTATTTACATCTAACAATTCACAATTAAATCATTGTTTTATTGATAAAGAATAATTATTACCTGTACAGAAGACAGGTGAGAACATTGAAGCAACAATACTAGTTAGACCTACACCAGATCCCAGTTCTACTATATAATGGTCATTTTTTAAATTATCACAATTATATATTAGCCAATCAGCTAATAATAAGGCACCACGCCAAATTTGTAAGCCCACCAATCCTAATACAGTACTTGTACTATGTTCAATTTCAATTGTATCTATTTTTTTTCGATTACAAGATGATTTTCTTGTTACTAGCAAATCACCATCTGAATCAGTCTCTGGTGGCTCTGGAGGATATTCAAATTGAAACTTAGAAACTACATCTAAAAAATAGGTAAGTACAAAAATATTGTTTAATTATAAAAATAATTGAAATATGTACTCACTATTTTGGTTTATTGTAGGTTTAGAGGTGGAAATATAATCGTTTTCTTCATATAACTCTGAAGAGACTTTATAATCCATTAGACTCCTGTAATGAAATCGCCGCATTAGTGTGAAGACAGCTTAATAATATTGCATATCGCATATAATATAATATCAATATCACAATGCGAAAAAATTACAACACATTTCAAATTAATTATTGAGCAATTTATTAGATATTGTTAATTATTATCTTGCAAATCACAGCCGATTATTAATTTTTTCGGAAGTATTAATAAAATATTGCATAAAATTCAGGTTTTCAATTTAAAGCGTTTATTTCTATATTTTTTAGTAAATTTTATGATTTATTTCTACAAAAAGTGGATGAAAATTGTGAGAATTCGATTAAAAATTGCATTAACTGACCTCTGATTATTGTTTTTTTCGCTTCAATTGTTCTCGTTATTTTTTGTTACATGAATAATTCAAGATAAAAATCGAGGAAATGTAAATGAAATTATCCTTGTAAATATTACATAAAATTTTCATGTTAAATTCAACATTCAAGGATAATATAGGAATTGAGAACGATCCCGATTTATTTTTGAAATTATGACGATATTTATGCAATGACGTCATAATAATATATCGACCAATCAAAACAGCACACGATCAGTAATGCCACGTTGTGATGTTAGTTGGTTGATTTTGTGTAAAAACGGCTCACTTCACGCCGGTCTTTTCATTTTTCTATAACATATCGGGTAAAGTTTATTTGAAATTCTAAATCAAATAATCATCAAATTAAAATAAAAAGACTTCAATTTAATTTCAATTACTCACCGTTTTAATTTATTAGAATAACGAAGAAGAAAATGCATCTACTTTCGTTGATTTATTTGATTATTGGTGCAGTGTATTTAGCCCAGGCTGGTGAAGATATTGCCGTCGATGAAGGTGTTTTGGTATTAACGAAGGGTAATTTCCAAAAAGCAATTACCGACAACGAATTTGTTCTTGTTGAATTCTGTAAGTACTCAAATAATTCATTAATTTCCACCCGTATGGACAATAATTGCAATTACACGATATCAATCAAGTAACCTACTATATTTCAAATGCTCGAACTTCATGTGGGTTGTTGAAAGAAATTCCAGGTTAATTTTCCAAATTTTGACAAATATTGAATTTTATTGAAGAAAATTAGAACAATTTTCAAATAAAAACGAAACCTAATCTTGAAGATTTATAAAGGTCATCGACCCCAACAGTATTGTGCCGCGTCAACTTTCTGTGAGAAAAAATTAACAAATTGAAGACCTTTCAGCCGTGAAGAAATCTATAAATTTCCTTAACTTAACCTCCAATTTATCGATTAATATGCAACTTAAATAATTGAGTTGCACTATATTATCTTGTTGTGGTCTTAAAATTTCACTCGAACAAATTTGATAAGAAATTGATAACTGTATAGCGTTAAATTTAATGGTGATTGTAATTAAAAATAGCTGTCGTCAGCTTTTATTAAAACATACGGGTACCTGTTTAACCCTCAAATATTACTTGGAGAATACCAAATATGCATGCAAAAGTTTTCACTAATATCCTTGACATTGAACTTTACGTTTCATAATCTGATTTGAATTCGTTTCTAGATGCCCCTTGGTGTGGTCATTGCAAAGCCCTCGCCCCAGAATACGCTAAAGCAGCTAAGAATCTCGCCGATCAGAAATCATCAATCAAATTAGCTAAAGTCGATGCTACCGAGCAAAATGAACTATCTGAAGAGCACGGAGTTCGAGGTTATCCAACATTGAAATTCTTCCGCAATGGCAAACCTGTCGATTATAACGGTAATTATTCATATTCAAATATCGAATTGAATAATTTTCAATTATTATTATTATTATTATTATTAGGTGGTCGTCAGGCTGACGATATTGTTTCATGGTTGTTGAAAAAGACTGGCCCACCAGCCAAAGAATTGAAAACGGTCGATGAAGCTAAAGCTTTCATCGAAGCAAATAATGTTGCAGTTGTCGGTTTCTTCAAAGATCAAACGTCCGATAAAGCGAAAACTTTCTTATCAGTTGCTGCAACAGTTGATGATCATCCATTCGCCATAACATCTGAGGATGCTTTATTCAAAGAATATGATGCTAGCTGTGGATCAGTTGTTCTATTCAAGAAATTCGATGAAGAAAAAGTAGCATTTGACGGTGAATTTGACGAAACTAACATCAAAAGATTCGTTGCCGCCAATTCACTACCATTAATTGTTGAATTTAACCATGAAACAGCCCAGAAAATCTTCGGTGGCGATATCAAAAGCCATTTATTATTGTTCTTAAATAAAGGTGAAGATCATTTTGATGAAGTCGTTAAAGCCGCACGCGCCGTCGCAAAACCATTCAAAGAACAAGTATTGTTCGTAACAATTGATGCTAGTGAAGAAGACCATCAACGTATCTTGGAATTCTTCGGTATGAAAAAAGAGGAAGTACCAGCAGCACGTTTAATTAAATTGGAAGAAGATATGGCTAAATATAAGCCGGAAACTGATGATTTAACATCTGAAACAATCCAAAAATTTGTACAAGACTTCTTGGATGGTAAATTGAAACAACATTTATTGAATCAAGATTTACCGGAAGATTGGGATAAAGAACCAGTCAAAGTATTAGTTGCTAGTAATTTCGATAGTGTTGCATTAGATGATAAAAAGGATGTATTAGTTGAGTTTTATGCTCCATGGTGTGGACATTGCAAGCAATTAGTACCAATTTATGATAAATTAGGTGAACATTTTAAAGATAATGAAAATGTAGTTATTGCTAAAATTGATGCAACAGTCAATGAATTAGAACATGTGAAAGTTACTAGTTTTCCAACTATAAAATTGTTTACAAAAGGCGATAATAAAATTATTGATTTTAATGGACGAAGAACATTGGAAGCATTAACGAAATTCGTTGAATCTGGCGGTGTTGATGGTGCCGGTGATGATGAACCAGTTGAGGAAGAAACTGAAGATGACGACCAACCAAGGAAGGATGAATTATAAATGAATTCAAGATTCTTTTTTAGGTACTTAGTTGTTAACTAATGTAATTTGTATCAATTTCTTTTTCTAAAAAACAAAAATAATAAAATTCAGGCTTTTGTAATTTGAAAATATGAACTTCCTATTAGAAATAACTTTATTTTCAATTAATATTTATCTCCACTATCGGAGAAATTGTGAGACTGTCTTGTGCAATTGTTATCTGCCTCAATCTTTCCTCACATTTATATATTTTGTATTAACAACATTCCTTATTTTCTATTTAAAAAATTTTCGAGATATTTATTTTTTAATAACTCAATTCTTTTGATAATTCTCATAATTTTTTAATTGAACTTGCACAAAATATATACAGGCAGATCTTGTGTGAATGTGTTTTTTTAATGTTAAAAAAGGAAAAAAATATATATTAAACAAATAATATTTTTTGTGGATTCTGTAAGGCCCAAGCTGAAAATCAATAAACAAACTTCCTGTAATTTCCCCAATTTTCATTGAAACAACCATTTGTATTACAGTAGGCCAGTAGGCTCATTTCTCCAAACTACCTCAGTTATTGGTTTATATCCCCTCCATTTAAAGCAGGACACACGTATGTAAACATCTCTCTCTTAAACCATATGTACTTTGATACTTTGAACCTAGGCTCGTATTTAAGCGAATAATTTTTAAAGTTTTTGTAGAATTGTTGTGATTTAGTATCAAGATGGCTTTGAGGAATCTCAAGAAAAGTGCCTATTTTGTATCACGATTGAGAAATTACAGTACTACTGGATTAATAAATGTCACCGTCAACGATAAAAATGGTGTGACTACATTAAGTCTGCAAAAACCTCCAGTAAACAGTCTAAATTTAGAATTACTCACAAATATTTCTGATACTTTAACAGATTTGGAGAAGAATAAATGTCGAGGGATGATCCTAACATCGGTAATTTCAATTTCTTTGATTTAACTTAATTATATTGATGTTACTTGATCGATTTTGTAAATTTTTAGAATTCAAAATCTGTCTTTTCAGCCGGTTTGGATATCATGGAAATGTACAAACCAGATTTAGATCGATGCAGACTATTTTGGCGAACACTTCAAGATGTTTGGATGAAATTATATGGTAGCCCTTATCCTACAGTGGCTGTAATTAATGTAAAACTTCTAACATAGAAAAAAACGATCAATTAATTTTGATTGAAATTCATTTGATTTGAATTAGGGTCATTCTCCAGCTGGTGGTTGTCTTTTATCTATAAGTTGTGAATATCGTGTGATGCTCAATAATTTTACTATTGGTCTAAATGAGACCCAATTGGGTATTGTAGCCCCACCATGGTTTGCTGTAACAATGCAAAATGTAATTGGTAATCGTCATACTGAATTAGCTCTAACAACAGGGCATTTATTTTCAACTGAAGATGCTTTAAAGATTGGTTTAATTGATGAAACTGCTTCAAATAAAGATGAAGCTATTGATAAAGCTGAGAAATTCTTAGGGAGATTTGCTAAAATCAGTCCATTCGCTAGAAATGCAACAAAACAATATCTACGACATAAAGTTATTGATGTAAAATTAGTTATTATTCCTCTTTATTTATTTCATAATAATAATATTTATTATTCTTGTAGGATTTAGCTAAACATCGTGATCAAGATGTCGAGGCTTTCGTTAATGCAGTTTCACAAGATAATGTACAGAAAGGTTTGGGAATTTATATGGAAATGTTGAAGAAGAAAGCGAATTGAATTTTTTTCTCTGATTATCGAGCACGTTTTATTCAAATCTTTTTCGAAAGTTTGATTTTCAATTACTTTTTTACAATAAAGCAATAAAAGAATTTAATTGTATTAATTAGCCCTTTATATTTTGCCATTATAGAAATTACGCTTTAATAGGGCTCTCGTAGGAGACAAGAATGATCTATTTTGAGTTCAATATTTATTTTTGAAATTGGCGCGCACAGGTACCATGATTACATCCGACATGTGTCACTCGGAGAGCGAAGTTCGTTTTGTTGACGACAGATGGCATAAGTGTCATGCAGAATTGATGGTTGCATAAGCAATAATACTTCAGTAGGGAAAACGAAGAAAAAGTAAATATTATTCGAAATACAATTAGATATCTTGAATTTACTTCTTTAATCTCAAGAATTAATAATCATTAAGCGTAAGCAATTCGGAATTGCTCAAATAGCATCGAATTGATGAAATTATTAAAACAAATGACGAGTCGCTATTTTGTATAAAATAATTTTGTAAAAACTCTAATCAACAATTTATTCAAATTTATATTATAATTATCAATTCTGAGCATTATCGAATGACAGTAGAAATATGAATAATTGAAAACTTGAATATGAATATATCCCTAAAATTACTAATGTAATATGAATAATAAAATGAAGGTTTACTTCGAGTGATTCTGATATTTTAAAGCTGATACTGAGAAAATTCTGCTATGAACCACAATAATGCATGAGCCGGTGTAGAGGATTCATTAGAGAAAATACGGAATTGAATTTAAGCGAAAATATTGGGAGGATTTTATAGATCTCACCTATAGTTCTTGATTATAATTATATTTCTCTATATTTGATTCATCTGATTCAATATCAACATTATTTGTATCTATCGGTATTTCTTGCTCGATTCCATTCGTAAATATGAGCGACTCTCTACCATAATCCTCATCTGGATCTTGAACCAGACATTTTCTTCTACAATTAGAGGACTTAGTTGGAGTTATTTTCTTAATATAATTATTCGAATATTGACCAATTTGTCCGTTATTCATTGTTTCAATTATTTTTCTAATTAATCCATTATTTTTATTATTATAATTTATAACGGCAGCGAAACATCTTCCTTCATATGATCCTCTAAGGGTGTAATTCACCCTTTTTCCCCCAATCATTTTATTAACAACTGAATTGAATGTTTCAGCAGCATTACTATCCACATCATATATTAAGTTAGACGACATATTTGCAATTTTTTCCAAACATTTAATAAAATGTCTATATAAAGGACTATCAACAAATTTATCATATTTAGATGAACTCGATTGTCCAACATATTTACAATAATATTGTTCACAATTAGCATGTTCTCCAAAAATGTGCTTTGGACTATTCAGAATATCTTTTCGTAGATTCGCTATTTTAGCATCTTTTGTTAAATTGCTCGATACAAAAATATTCGTTTATTTTAGTTCGAGTTTTGATAGATCCTCACGTTTACTCCAAACGCTGTTTCAAAGGCTCAAATCTCTTCTAAGTAAAGCATCATGATTAAATGGTCTTTATTAAAATCGAATATCTTGTAAAAACTATCATTATAGTCATCCTAAAATGGCACTTTACCTGAAGTATAGTCTCAGCGGAGTTGTAGGAAGAAATAAAGTTCGAAGTGATTCAAGAATCGATCTTTGTTGCAAACAAAGCAAAATATACGAGAATGTAAATTAAACTTTTTAGATAGAAATTGCTTACGTCTCTTCACACCTTGAGCAGCAGTGAATTATAATTAAGTTACTTACTGTAATTATAGTACTGTCAAACTTTTCTCCACGTTTTTAAAAACAGTTTGCAGTAAAATGTTCAGACATCTTCGCAACAGTGCACATTTTCTATTACAATCAAGAAAATATATCAAGAAATATAAAAAGAATTTAATAAACGTTAATATTGATAATAAATCTGGCATGACTATAGTAAGTCTACAAAGACCACCGGTAAATAGTCTCAATTTGGAATTATTGACCGATTTATCAGATATTTTAACTGATTTGGAAAATAATAAAAGTCGAGGAATGATTTTGACATCTGTAAGTTTTGAAGTTTCTTATTTGAAGCATTCGGAAATTCTTTCCACATTTTCATCTTTGTAGGAACTACAAACCAATTTTTCAGCTGGTGGAGATCTACAAGATTTCCATAAACCGAATCTGGAACATCTCAGAAAATTTATAACAATCTTCCAAGATCTTTGGATCAAATTATATGGAAGTTCTTATCCTACAGTTGCAGTGATCAATGTAAAATTCATACAACTCACTGAGCCGGATATCGATCAGATTATTATCCTCCACTAAATTCTCATCCATCCACTACCAAATTGGTAGTGCCAATCTAATGGCACTTAAGTCATATGTTATATGTCAAGTTGATAATTTTAAGTAGCGTCATCATAAAATGTCAAATATTTCGAAATAAATCTTTATAAACTTAAGTGTCCTAGTGTCCAGTCAAATTTCTGTCGATTTTACTATCGAAAAGAACGATAGTCGCTGAGGGATGAGAATAGAATGAGGGATCTTAACTTGAGTCGAATACGACTAATGATCTTTATTTTCCTAGGGCTATTCAATTGGAAGTGGCTGTGCTTTAGCATTAAGTTGTGAATATCGCATAATGCTCGATAATTTTACAATAGGTCTAAATGAAGCACAACTCGGTATTGTGGTACCATCATGGTTTATAGTATCAATGCTTAATACGATCGGGCGTCATCAAACTGAATTAGCATTAACGACAGGACGTTTATTTACAACTAAAGAAGCCTTAAAAATCGGTTTGATTGATGAAATCGCTTCAAATAAAGACGAAGCTGTTGGAAAAGCTAAGAACTTTTTGAAGAAATTCACTAAAATCAATCCATCTAGTCGGAGTACAATCAAAAATTTTCTAAGACACCAAGATATTCAAGTAAAAATTATTCATAGTTTTTTGTTAAGTCAATTTTAAGTTTATTATCAATTTGTAGGAGCTGATAGCCAATCGTGAACAAGATTTACAACATTTAATTACTGTTATTAGCAGTGAGACCTCGCAAAAAAATCTACAATCATATTTAGAATTATTGAAGAAGAAGCATTCGTAAAATTTCAATTTGTATTGGGGTTTTGTAATTTATCGATCACATTTGTGAACTTTTCTCGTTCGGTTTCGATAAAATGATCAATTTCTAAAATTTTCTTCCGGTGTCTTTGAATCTCACTCCTAGAATTTTTATTGAAATCAGAAATATATTGGATTTTAATTAAAATAATACTTTTCCATATTTTTAATAAAATCCTTACACCATTCTTTCGCACGACTATTCAATAAATCTTCCCTATTATCAATCATCTGAATATGTAAATCATGACTATCTTTTATAGCATTCAAAAGTGTATCTTTATCGACCATAATCTGGAAAATAGACACAAAATTAATAAGAAAAAAATTAGAAATATTAGTATCAAAGACATTTTTCAATTTATCAGGCACAAAAACTGATTCATCAACACTTGAAGCTGCAAATAGTTGTTCAGCTATAGTTGTTAAATTTTCATTGAATGCAATTTCTAAAGCACGTATTTCACTCAATGTCATTTGTCCAGATTCGATAAATGTATTTATCATTTCAGTTATACTATGCTCGAAATTTTGTTGTATATCTTCAATTTGTTCCAATAATTCCAATTCTAATTTCATCAAATTCATCCAGACTTTATGAATTCCATCATTGAAAATTTGACCAATACGTTGAACTTCTTCAATAAAATCCTCATCTTTCATTAAATCATAGTTAATATTTTTAATTAATTCATTTTTCTCTTCCACAAACACATCGATGTCGTTCTAAAAATACTATAATCAAATTATTATGGTAGGTATTGATTTTTATATTCAAAAAATTCATTGCGATAAACCTGTCGTGTAAACGTACAGAATAAAAATAATAGTAGATAGATTTGTTAGTAGTTCAAAGTTGATACTACTCTAATATACAGAACGTGAAAATATCCTTTGATGAAAAAGGGATAGAGATTGGAGATGTCTATTATGTTTTATTTTATAGAAAACTCACGATACTTTTCTGTTGATTTAGGGATATTGTGTAGTTGAGACACCGATGAAATCGATCAATTTCCACATTTCTAATCGAATACTCTTCTTGGCCCATCTCAAATATTTGTTTACATAAACCAACGAATTGTTCTTGATATTCTTGATATAAATCTTTAGCTTCATCACCTAATTCGAGTAGATCTTGTCCGATTTCATCGTCAATAAATAATGAATCGAATAAATATGATGAATCGAGATGTTCAACAAAACATTTACTATGTAATTCTGTATTGAATCGTTCTTGTTCTTCTGCTTCTTTAATCAAATTTAATTCTCTTTCTTTGTCTTCTAGAGTTTTTAATTTTGATGCGTACATCATTCTACCTGTTTCTCGTTCCGAATTCTGAACAATACGATATTCGTTGTATGTTAATTGTGGTAGAAATGCCCCAATAAAATTACGAAAATTCGGATCTTCAGTACATGGATTTTGGGCCATATTCAATGATGTCAAATTTGGAAATTGACGTAAATATATTATCTAGAAATACATTCAATTATTTATAATTGAGAAAAATATACAGACTGATATCATAGTCTCTGACTTTTTTCAAGTGTATTCTGAATAAAATAAAAAAAAATCACAGACTGTAATGACATTCTATATATCAAATTCTAGTCACATCATCTAGATCGTCGATTTTATTGCGACCGATACTGAAAACATTCAATTTCTTCAAATTATCCATATTTTCAATTGTTTTAATACAATTATCAAATAAATTCAATTTTTCTAATTTCACTAAATTATCTAAATTTTCAATCATTGCTATTTTATTGAACGATAAATTTAAATCGACTAAGTTAACCAAACATTCCAAATTTTCAATTTTTTCAATTATATTATTATTTAAGCCCAATTTCGTTATTGAAGTCAATACCCATAAGTGATCAATACGTAAAATATCTGAAAATAATATTTATAAATAAATAAAATAGAAAAATCAAGCCATAATCGAGGTAACATTGAAACTCCAATCGGAGTTGAACAACTTCATCAAACGGTATTTCTTCTTCTTTAGCCAAACGTCGAGGCTCACCCAATGGGACTTGTTCTAAAATACAGTGATGGAGTAAATCACTATTGATCACTTTTGGTTCTTTCAATTTGCATACATTCATTTCGGGCATTATTAAAAATGATTACTCCTTTTATCGTAACTAAGGAGAAAATAAACACACAAGTTATTTGTTCACCATCTAGTGGTGATTATATGAAGCAAATTTAAATACTGAAACCAATAATAATCAATCAAAATTTGTCTATAAATGGTGGACAAATAAAACAATTGCCACTACTTCCGGTCAAGTGACATAAAATATTTTGGGACTCAAATATAGCTCAGGTGGTTCTATTAAATGTTTCCAAATTTCGTTCTGATCTTAGCACCAATAGCCGAGATTTTTGGATCGGTTATCGTACAGCGAACATTCTGTATATAAAATCGATTTAATTACCAACAATCAATAAACTCAATTATTATTTTATTAATCAAAAACTTGTATAATCCGAATAACAAAGCTTATTATGATTTTAAATTAAAAAAAATGCAATTATCGATAATTATTGCAAACAAAGAACCATTATAAATCTAACAAAATTAAAATAAAAAAAAAAAACAGTAAATAGGAAAACAATAGTCAAATTTAACATAACATAAATTATACGAAATATAATTCTTATTTTTATTAACCATGTAATTGAAAAAAGTTCCACACACACTACAATAAGAGTATATCAAAAATCAATTTGATATAGTAATCGATTAGTTTTTGTTTTTCGATTATCAATTGAATATTATCATAATATTGAGCATTGCACGAAAATAGTGT
>JAZBGZ010000017.1:73200-87061 GCA_037414795.1 Stenodera caucasica
TTGAAATTTTCTTCAACCAATTCACAAATAAAATTTGAATTCTACATGGCCAACTATGGGATTTAAGTTTTCAAATTTTACAATACGGTAATTTAAGAATAAATATAGAACAATCACGTGAATTGATGAACGAAATTTTATCCTCAATAATTAGGATTTAGATGTTGCTTTATAATTTTCATAGACTCAACTGAGACTGTATATAGTATATACAAATATGGTATTACTCACTAAACTCCTGATACAATATGAACTTTGTATATTTATTATTGCAACCGATCCCTGGATTCTGTCTGTAATTAAATGTGAATTAAATATAATTAAAGCGAAATTTCAAAATCAGAAATAAGGTGTTTCTAATAAATAATTATACAATTCTCTAGGCACCGGTAATTTACTAATATCATTAATATTAGTGTATTGTCTGATAATAAATCTAGATAGATATTTCAATGATCTAACTTCTTGATATCTAGAAATTGGTTGTGTAAATCTAACTGGAAAATCACAGTCATTTTCACTTTTACGTGAATAACAATAAACATCATTCTCTGAGATACGTATCGCATCTTGTATTAATTCAGTAACAGTTGTATAACCATCAGTGAACGACCCATACAAATTGTATTTACCACGATTATACTCGATACGAGCATGCATCGTTTTCCCGACACTACGAAAACTAATACTGAATAAATAACTAGCTGACGATGAATCGCGTACAAGAAATGTCCCATCTGGCTTAAATTTCAACATTTCTTCAGCTTTTGAAGTCGACATCGGCCCCCAATACCAATAACAAGAAGCCAAACTTTGAATTTCTTCAGTCGGTATTCGATGGTGCTGTTGTTGTTGTTGATTATCATCCGATCTAGATGGAATAATTTCACCATTATCAATTATCGCACTTGTTTCGTTATTATTACAAGGAATATCAACTACAATTTCTGATTGTGTTGCTGATTTTGTGCGATTTTGTATAATACAACTTTTCATACTTGTTTGCATTTTCTTTAGACTTTTACGAAAACTCTTACGCGATTGCCTACAATTCATCATTGATTCACTATTATTGCCATTCTCTTCAATTTTCTCGTTTACTATATTTGTAGTTGTGACACTTCTATTATTGCTGTTTTGATTGAAATTTAAAAGACGACATAACCACAATCTGAGTCTATTTCGATTATTCGTTGAATTATTCATTATTCTCAGTTGTTGTCTAATCAGTGATTTATCTCAATTTTATCTGTAATTAGATTCTGGATTATTTCTAACAACAAAAAAATTATATGTGAAAGAAAAAAAAACCTACAATATTTACAGTTGGGACATTGTTGTAATGAATATTTTTGAAATTTGTACGAATTCTTGTGATAATTCCACATTAATTTCAATTTGATTTCTTCAATAATTAATAAATAAAAACAAAATTTCGAACAATTGATAAATCAATTGAGCCGAGATTATTTATTTGGATTAATAATAATAATAATATTACTCATACAAATAGTGACTAAAATGAGGAACGGGATCCTACGTCGCCATATTATATGGCGCTAAATTTGAAACTTATATCCTTATATTAAGTAGTTGAGTCAATTTAAATCAAAACACAATTTTAATTAATTGTTTTCTTTATTATTATTATTATTACTAACAAGAACTCTTTTCGTTGATCGAACATTTTGTACTGTAACAAAATAATCAAATCCATCATTTTGTTAATTTATGAAATTTTACACAAAATCTATTGTTTATATTGAAAATTCGATAAAATTAAATTTTCCTGCATTTTAAAACCATATACCTAATACTAACAATTATTTTGTTTCTTCACAAATACAGGTACCATCTATCACATTTCTAACATTAAATGGTAACTTGTTATAACATTCAATTATACATATTTTTTTAGGTAAATAGATCTATGTACAATAAAGTTAATTTTCAACAGATTTGTCTTGTGTCTCAATAAAAATAATAAGTGACGATTTTCCCAATTCAAGACAAATTTGCTTGAACTAACTCATAATTTTTGTATTTCAACAAAAACAATTGGGAATTATCCCAAAATACAGGAAGAAAAACATAAAATTAATTGATTTTTACAAATGTACAGTTTTAAAAATATTCTACACATATTTACGAAAATATTTCATTTCCATTCCTCATTCAAAAATATATTTATCTGTATGTGCATCATAAAAATAGCTATTTATACATATATTTTTCGTTATTTATCATTTTTCTTTTTATTTGAAACCATTTAAAGCTTGTTTCATAAATGTTTTTTTTTTCCAAAAAAAGAAACAAAAAACTGCAATGAGCTTAAATTTTATCACATACACTATTCGCGCATGAGGTATTTTCAAAACATTTATGACAAATTTTTCTGCCTTTCATTAACAATTAATTGATACAATTTTATCACAATTCCATTTTAAATTTTGTTCTATTCAATTGTTATTTAAAAATTTTCCAACAAATCTACAAGCGTACAGTGAAATTAATGGAAGGTTTCTTTGAAAAACGTCCACTTGTAGATAAAATTATAAGCGTTACTTATATTTTTTATAATTAGTTCTAAAAAATATATAGGAATGAATTCAAATTTCCATTGATAATTTTCTATAAATACAAGCCAATTATTAATCTAATAAATTTTTATAATAAATAGAACAATTTATACTTTTTTTTGAGCTAAATATCTCAACAGTAACAATAATTCTTCAACATGTCACAAAAATAGATTTTTATCAATCATTTGGTCAATTTTAGGCCAATTTCAAAAAATTAAAAATTTAAATTTCTTTTCAAATCACAATCAATTCACATTGATGTTGTTTTCGGAAATACACGCATTACAGATGTTGTTAAAGCAACAGGATCTGTTTGATTTGTTGTATTATTATTATTATTATTACCATTATTATTATTATTATTACTATTACCACTATTATTATTACTATTATTACTAACATGTCTCTCGTGATATTCTTGAAAACATGGTACTATACATAAATTTGTATGACATTCTGGACAATGATATTTTGTTTTACGTCTTAAAATTCTACCATGAGTATCAACCGTATTCCAACAATAATTACAACCAAGAGCTGGGCCAGGACGAACTACTGGACAATGACTCGATCTACTACTCGTACTAGTCTGAAATAATAAAATGTTTGATCAATAATTTACAAATCAAAAATAAAAGAAATGGACGAATTATGGTTAAAATTTGAGAATGTATTAAAACTAGATGATAATAATGATAATATAAGTGACATTACTGAAATCTCAGATATTTTCAAAGAATTCCATATCAATAGTTATTTAAATCGACAAGAAAATGGATATTTATCTAAACATGAAGCCGATATTAGAACTTTCAATGATTTCACACAACCATTTAAAAATGCAATGAGGAAAACTCGACAAGAAATGAAGGTAGTTTTTTTTTCAAAAATTTTGGACTCAAACCAAATATTTTTGATAGTTTCCAGACAAACTAGCTATAGAAGCAATAAAAATCCCTAGAAGAACTTTAGACAAAATTCTACCAAATCTCGATGAAAAAATCGAAATTCTATCAAATCTCAATAGCAAAACAACTCTTACAGATAGTGAGACTTCTTCAATATCATCAATTTGGTATCAATTAGAGCTACATACTGATCCGAAAACTTTCGATATAACACCAATAAATTTCAATATTTTCCAACAAAATGAACCACATTGGTCCGAAAAAATCACTATACCATGGAATATATTGGAACAATCACGACAAAGATGTAAAAATTGGCTATTAAATCAATGTTATTAATTAATCACCTGTGGTGATGAAGCACTTCGTTTTAATTCATCAAATTTTGGCCTTAAATTTGTTGTTGTTGTTAAAATTGTAGCATTATCTCCCCTTAAAGGAATTTCAGTTGTTGTGATAGCTAAAGGATCCGATCCTACAACAATCGGACTTATAGCACGTTCAGCTATTGTTGTTGTTGTTACTCCAGTTTCAACTGTTTGTAATTGAGGTATTAACTGTATATGTAAAGGTGGCGATAACTACGATTAAATAAATTATAATTATTAACAATTAATAAATGAAAATAATACCGATTTTTGTGTTTGACTCGGCAACAATGGATGTGAATGTTGTTTAACTAAAACAGCACCAGGAACAGTTAATAAATTACCAGGAGGTGGTGATATAGCCGGTAATGGTTCTGAACATTGTCGTTCAACTTTAACTGGTACCGATAAATACTGCGGTGATAATGGCTCATTATCTATTAGTTGACTTGAATCACTTTCACGTTTAATACGTGGTTGACGCATTAAGAAACGTCCACGTTTTGTACCCATAACCAATTGTTGTGTACGTTGTTGGGCTTGTGTTGTTGTAACTGTTGTTGTTGTTGTTGCTGTTGTTATAGCTGACGATGTTGTTGATCTTTCTGTAAATTAAAAACAACAATAATATATAAATTAGAAAAGGAACAACAATTCGATTATAATTATTTCGAATGATTAAAATCCATCGGTCTGAAATTATTAGAAAATTTTTACTTTATTAGAATTATTGTACAATATTTTAAAGAAACAAGAAGACAATGGATGTAAATTAACAAATAATTCAACAGTCTCCTTAAATATGAAGATACAGACACAATAAATTGTTTTTAACAAAAAATTCGAGTAATCACAATTGAACAATTATCGAAAATATAAAAAAATTTCTAATAAATTACAAAATAAAACTTTAACTTATATAGCTATATAATCAAAATTACTCCTACTTGTTAAACAATATTGGAGTATCAGTCCAAGGGCCCAATCCAATAAAAACTCTACACTAATCTAGAATTTATTGAAATTTGAGATTTTTATAGAATTGGACTCTAAATATATTCCGAAGCTTCAATTGTATTTACAGTTTCTAATAATA
This sequence comes from Stenodera caucasica, assembly GCA_037414795.1. Taxonomy (NCBI): domain Eukaryota; kingdom Metazoa; phylum Arthropoda; class Insecta; order Coleoptera; family Meloidae; genus Stenodera; species Stenodera caucasica. Next base: position 78,155 of record JAZBGZ010000017.1, read on the forward strand.
TACCGATTACAAAATACTTTAAAGTTATTTTTTTTTTTTTGTAAATTACACTCATCATTTCTGGTAAATGTCTTAAACTATTTTACATTTGTTCAAAATTTAAATTTTGATAACTAACACCTTGTGGTGTATTAATTACGGCACCATCTAAATATTTCGGCCTTTGTAACACCGTTCCTAAATCAACATGTTTACCATCGAAAAAAGCACTACTAATTAAAGCGACTGGATGATTTGTAGATGGTGGTGGTGGCGGACACATATCATCATTTTTATGTTCAACATGTTCATTATGCGGTGATGGACTAGTTGTTGTTGTTGTCGGTGGTGGTGGTATTGTTGTTGATGTTGTTGTTGTTACAGTTACTGATTGATGATTTTGATTATTATCAATTGATCTTTGTTGTTGTTGTGGTAGATTATCTTGTTTTCGATTTTTTATACTTAAACGAAAATTTGGATAGCCACGTTTTTTATATTCTAACCATAATGTTCGATTATTAACACCATAAATACGGGCTGCTTTACAAAAACCTATACCACCAAATCGTACAGCATCCAAGGCCCTCATAAAATTCTCATCACCTTGAGGATTTATACTGCGCTTTCTTTTATGTATCATTTGAGGTGGTGAATGATTTATTTGATTTTGATAACAATGTACAGTATTCGGTGATGGTGGTGGATTTGTTTGATTCATATTCGGCGGACATTGATGATGATGATGATTATTATTATTATTACTATTATTATTACTATGATTATTATTATTATTATTATTATATTGTTGATTTGGGGGTAATGCAGCTGTCGGAGGTGATGTACAGGATGTAAATTGAGCATAAGCTGTATGATCCATTACGTTCCATTGCATGCCTGTTTGGAGAATATTTTTTGGGTTAATTTTGTGTTTTCGACAACAGGCTAAGCTCAACGGCAATTGTGAACAATACAGGATAATTAAATAGAAATTTTATTATTAAAGGATTGATAATCAATAAAAAATAAATTAAATAAAAAATAACCATTGAGCTTAGCCTCCGTCCAGGGACAGAGGTTAATTTATAAAATAGTAGGACAGATAATAAAGGTAAGGCATCAATGAACTGTTCACCACCGCTGAATCTTAGCCTTAATTTATCAACAATAATCAATAATGGAGATTATCCATATAATAACAATTTAATTCGACTTATTTTAATCAAACTTTACTTACCAGTTAGAGTTAATTGTGATGTGGCTGAAGATGAAGGCCCGGCCACTTCCACAGTAGCTGGAGTATTTTCTATACTATGTTGAACGCTAACTTCTTGAGGTACTTGCTGGAATTTATACAAAATTTAATGATTACCTCTTTGAATTAATAATTGAAATTACCAATGTGACTTGATGCATTTCACCTTCGACGCTTTCATGTGAACTTCCACGTTGTAATTCCGAATCACTACTGTGTTGTTTTGTTTTTTGTAAAATACTACTACTATCGGAGACATATCCACCAGGATCTGTTTTAATAACAGTACCTAATACACTACTAGTTGATGATGTCAATGTAACTTCACTTGATTGATGATCATCAGATGCACGTTCAGTTGAGCCTGATCCGGATCCAGTTGATGATTTTCGTAATCGTTTTCTTAAAAAAAATTAAAAAAATGATACAATAATTTCGATTTAATAATAATTGAGATGTTATTATACCTTTTACTACTTGGCGAAAGTGGACATGGTGATGGTGATAATGATTGTCGTGGTCCTCCATCGGAACTCCAATTGGAATCGCCAGGTGTTAATAATTCAGCTTTATCTGATGAACTATTTTGTGCTTTTGCTACAGATTGATCTACAGGTATTTCTGCCAAACCTATAACAACTATCTAACGTGAAAAAACTAGATGATTATAGAGTTTAAATTGATCCGACCTTTAATTTTTAACATTTCTGCAGTTTTAAGTATATGTGGTAATTGTTCTTGTGATACATTCACTTCACCATAATACATAAAATCTACCATAACTTTCAAATCGGCAAATTTTACATCTTTTAGTATAACAATCGGATGTTGACATGGATTTATTGTGAATAAAGACTAGAAAAATGGAACATCTAAATTAAAGTATTATCGTCTTAAATTGGACTTACTTGAAAATAAGAACTACATGCTGATAATACGACTTTGTGTGCTTGTAAATGTCGGCCTTCAGCAGCTAAAGTAACATCCACTAGTGATTCACTATTTAATAGACTAGAAAATACAGAAATGAAATTCGGTTGATGGTTATTCCAACGTAAACAATATTGTTGCATCGTCATTTTAACAATTCTTGATATTAAATTCTACCTGTAAACGAAATTATAATAATCATAATAATCAAAAATACGTTTTTTCTTTGATATATTTATCATATGAATACATACAATCAATAAATTGACCTGTGAATTTGTAACCTTGAAAGTCCACCAATACGAGATGACATCAACGGATTATAAAGATGACTAAAATAAATTTACAATTAAAATTATTAATATAAGAAATCATTGATTGATATAAGTATTTAATTTACTTCTCGAATTGATTAACATTATTTATGTGGAAAATAAACAAGATGATATCCTCAAATAAACAATTACAACACTCAAAAAACATAATCCACCATTTTTAGAATTTTCTGATTGACGTAATACAATGCAATACAGAAAACTGTAATACCATCAACACCAACACTATGATAAAAAAATCACCAACAATTTCAGCAAAACAATTGCAATTTTTGAAGTGAGTGCAATAATTATCGGTAATTAAATTCAGAAATATCTAAAATCAATATATTTGAATTAACACAGAATATTTGTGCTTATTTTATACTTCACTACTGCTCATATTGGAATCAAGGTGAGTATTGAATATTTTCTAGAAAAATAACTTCATTCAGCTATATTTGAATACCTACAATTGTAAAATTATAGTTAAAATTCGCGATATCTTCTAAGATATCGCATTAATTTAAAATTATTGACAAATAAATCAAAATAAATAGTGCCAAGCGCCATCTATCCATCGTTTTGAGTACGACAAAACCAGGACCGAACTTGAAGTTTTGTTAGAATATCCCATAGATTTAATTCTAAAATAATAGAAGGATCACTGAGAAAAAGTCTATTAGATCGATATAATTAATAGGTGATATTTTCGTCCAAGATTCTAATCATTCAATATTGAGTCAGGTTTGAGGTTAGTGTTAGCGTTATTCTCTGTCAGTCCCCCCAACGATATTTCCTATTGATTTGCTATTGTACTTTTTAATTAAATTTAATGTTGTTTAGAACTTTAATCAAAAATGAGGGAATATTTCCTTATACAACGTTTTAACACAATATTATTTAATTTTTAATTGATTTACAATATCCCTCTGTATAGACTTATTTAGTTAGTAAAGCCATGGCCTTTCATCAAAATTTCAAATACTGTCTCTAACTGTTATTAAACGTAATTGAATTTTCTTGTAAATGTTGAACTAATTAACTATAATTATAGTCATAACATCAATAATAATATATTGTTATAGGGAATATAGAGAGTAATCCTTTCGAAAAGAGAAGATCCCAAAATTAGCCTTATTAAAAAAATTCAGGAATTTTCACAGAATAACTTTCTGTGAGTGAATCTGATTGATAGCTCTTTTCAGGCGTGGTAAAAAAAAAAATTATAAAAATTCGGATTATAATTGATTTACTCTCAATTATTGAGGATTGACTGTTTCATCATTTGGCAATTTTGTTTACTTACTTTGAGCTAGAATTCTCACTAATTTTGATTACTCATATTATTATGACTGATTATAATCTCGTTAATCCGGATTTGTCCTAATCTTTTTTCGACCACATACAAAAAGACTATGAAGCGATTTTTGGACACATTCTCACTCATATTTTATTCTTTTCATTAACAATAAACGTAGGTGTAGGTCACATTACATTTTAGAAGGCTTCCTCTTGTGTGGGACACGCTGTATATTGAGTTAGAGTATATCTTTGCTGAAATTTGAGAATGAAGAAAAGACAAAAAATTAATGTGAATGAAAGAAATGAAGATAATTCAATTGCTTTCAAATAAAATGAAACGAATCACTAGATGACTGTTAATTGCTTCGCTCTCTTCTATCATATAACACCAATTACTATTTCGTCCCCTGTTCGTACTTTACAATTTATTTTTCTCACAATACAATGAAAGCTTTTCTTTTCTCTCGTATAATAAATTTAACAATTTATTTTGATTAGCATTTTTATTATATTATCATTCCCTATCTTACTTTTTCATTTTAATTATAATTACAATTAAAATTGGTGTAAGAAAGAGAGATATAATCGGTAATGGTTATTAGAGGAAATTCCCGATATTGATGAGAATGTCAATATCGTCAATATGCGGAAAATATGTACCTAAAACGATTCATATTGTTTCCCCTCAATACGGTTATAAATTATAATTTAGGTATACAATAACGCCCAATACTGCAGGAACTCTTTTTTATTCTATATTAGTATTCAAATTACAAAATTGAGCAAAATCTGTTAAATTGAAGAGCTTATAACCATTGATCTAAATTGCATGCTAGAATAAGTATTTCCCATTACAAAAGATTGAAAAAAGACAGCTCTTGTAGTAGGGAACTTTCATTTCTCTCTCTCTCTCTCTCACACATATGACAGATATCAATATTAATCAATTAGAAGAGTTAACAACAATTTTGCTCTTTAATTCGTTTAATTTTGAATCCAAAGCCGAATCGGCGCTAAAACGGGACCGATAGTGATGCAACACAATTTCCCATCTCTAATGCGAGTTAAGTCAGACTCAATGTTATGTCTCCTTTAATCTTCCGATTTTGATGGTTGTCTTTCGTTTTCATTTCGTTATTGTTATAAATTGGTTTAGATAAAATTTGATTTTTGATGAAATGATATCCTTATTTAGACTCTATTTGATAAAGTTCTTGTTTGAGACACAATCTATCGTATAAATCTCATCTACGATATGATTTGATTTTTGAGTAACCAAGTAGGATCCCTTAGGATTAGGAGACTACTGATATAACTTGATTATTATTTTTTTAATTCATATTATATATATTCAATAAATCAATAGTTTGAACCGTCTTAAAGTTTTGTATTAGAACTTTGTAGTGAAATTTGAAGAAAAAAAAGAAAATACTTTTCCCGAGTTGCTCATAAATTTTCCAATATTTAATATGCATATTATGCATCAAACTACCTATGAAACAGAACTGCAGATGTTTTTAAGATCCAACTTTCCAAGTATAACAATTTAAAATTTTATATTCGGAATAATATGGAAATAAATTATTTTTCTTATAGATTTTATAAATATTGTTCGTCCTTGAACAATAATATTTGATCAGTTAATATTTTATATTTATTTTATTTACTCCAACTACCTCTTTTCTTTTTCTTCTCTCGTTATATGAAAAGATGGCTGTATTTTTTGCTGATTTATTTTTATTGTATTTTTGGTATATTTGTGTTGTTGTTGTGTTTTTATGTTGTCTTGTCACGTTTCTCATTTTGTTGGTTGATTCTCGCCGTTTGTTCAGCGATCTATTTTGCGATTATTAATTTTCCATACGATTGATTTATCGACTCAGTATAGTTTCGTTCGTTTCCACTATATGTCACTTTCTACATGGAGTTAATAAAAACTCTTGGAAAAATACTCTATTTTATTTATCTTTTAGATTATTGCATTTTCGTCTCTACAGTCACTTGAAGAATTCTTATTGAAGATTTTACTGCTTATTGTAGTCAACAGAAATAAAGTTGATTTATTAATTCTATTTATAAATAACAGAATATCTTGTTAGAGTCACAAAATAACCCGAATATTGCTCGTTTCAATACAAAAGTACACAACTAATACGTCGTCGGTACTACCAATTGAGTCAACCAATCTTTCCAAATTACAGCGGTTGTCATGACAATTTGATGTGGTTGAGATTGGTTCAACATGAGCCAACATGGGGGTACACATCGGTGATTGCCAAGGTAACTGGAAAATTTGAGCAATTGGCCACTAATGTGATTGTCTCGCCTTTTGAGCGAATATAGTGTTGGTTCATAATAATAATAATTATTATTATAATATTGACTGTGTACTTTAGAATTGAAACGCGCCATAGAATAATAGTAAAACTTTTATTTCGAACCAGTAAATGGAGCGGATTCGCTGTCCGATATACAGAAATAATCACCAATAATTTTCATTCTTTTGCTGAAAAGCTGAAACTTCGACAACCGTCTCATAAAAATTACATCAAGTATTAACCTCCGCCTATGTCCTTCCAAATTTGAACGGTTTCTATTGTAGTTAGATCCAATTTTGAATAATAAAATTACCTATAGAATTGTTCCATTACCACTATCTATGGTATCAAAAGATGAGATAGAGAAATTATTTTATGTTCGTGTTTCGTGATTTTATTCGTATCCATTTTTCACAGTAGCAAGTTGCATTTGGTTCATTTAATTAGATTATTGATAAGACTAAAAGTTCCCAGGTGTTTTAGCAGCACTACTTCTAGAATTAAATTAAGTTTGTCTTTTTTTTTCTTCTCACACACACACACACACACCCACATACATATGAAATATTAAAAGCAAAAAGCAGAAAGAAGATTCAACCAATTCTAAGACTAGTCTGAGTGTTTCCGTCAATATCGAAATACGTAACGTTCCATCATAAAAATACAAAAGTAAATGTCACATTATTTGTCAACATACACATAAGAGATGTGAGAGAGATAAATAGCTTGAATGAAACTTGATTATCAATCACTTTTGACTGCTCTAATTTTGGATTTGGATAAAACACAAAATGGCTGTGAAAATTTTTCATACAATTTTTTAGGGTGCAATAAAATCTACTCGGTAATCAAGAATTATTTCCATATACTTGCTAGAGAGTGAGATAGACCCATCGATACTGTAACTTTCACAACCACCTCAATATAAACATAGATGGCGTGAGCTAACAGTCTCGCCTATGTCCTTTTAAAGTTGAACGACGCATAGTATATATTATTTCGAGTTTCGCTCTACGACATCATCTAATTTAATGTGTATGCGGTAAATAAGCGCAAATTCATTAACATCATCATTGTTTTATTATAGCATCCTTTGTTTTAACACATGTGGTAAAATGTAAATTTATGTAATTTTATTATAGTGGAAGAGATAAAATTGGATCTAATGGAAATTGTTTTAATAATAATAATAATGAAAAAATTACCCTCTAAAAAAATTGATATCGTATCTATTGAACATTATACGATTATCGAAACATTAGTTCAGCTGAAAGTTCATTTATGAAAAATAGACAATGAGTTACCGATATTGATAAAGCTGAAATCGATTTTTTTCTCGATGAATAATTGATTTTATAGCAACAAGTAGATTTGTATTTGACTTTAATTCATTTTATCACAATTTTCTACAATTTAGGGAGATTATTTTTTAAAAACAAAATTTTTTTGAGCATAGAATGTGAAAATTATACTAAAAATAAGATCAAGTTTTCCCGGCGCATCCACCAAATTCCACCATTTGAATATAAACTTCGATCATATAATATTTTACATTTTCATGCGCCAATTGTCGTAGCAGTACTTGATGAAATTATTATAGCAATTGTTTTTTCGTTTACACGGTACTTGAATTGCACGGTTTTGGTTAACACGGTCAAAGTAATGAGCGAGTATTCTTATTAAATGAACTACAATTCAGGTGTCTTGATTGACAGGATTTCACTTTATCGACCGTTTAACTCGAGGTATGCTTCGATGTTAATATTTTATGACTTTTTATGGGCAATATGTCCCCTAACTGAATTTCGTACCAAAGATACGTCTGAAGTTCTCAGAAAATTGTGGAATCAACTAACAACTTCGCAAATTACGTTAAAAAGATGTAATCGTCATTCTCTCATCTCATAAGTAGAGATTTTTGTTAAAAATTCAGTCTTAGAAGACTGCAAAAATTCGAAGCAACTTAAATAATTCAATCGATCTTTGAATATTGTTAAGTCATCTACAAATACTGATCTGATTATAAATTTAATTTAAATCATGTTATGATCGAAAAAAATACTTAAAAGATAAAATTCCCCGGCGCATCCACCAAATTTCGCCTGAAGCAAACGTTCAGTTAGAACAGGACTTCATCACAAGAAATGATCGATAGGAGGGATCACTTTGTGAACATTTTTAGAAAAAAACGATTATAATTTTCCACCTATAAAACATACCGTCGCGAAGATGCGACATAAATCAAGAAAAATTCAAGGCAATAAAGCTAAAATTTTGAAGGGAAATTCACCCAAAATCCTGGTTATTAGGATTAAGTAAAAAATATGTTGGTGAATCAACGATGAATACATATTTCACAGACTGTGAGATTCACATCAATCTGACAAATCTCTATTTACGACTACAAATTGGGGAAATCTCAACAATATTCTTTCGTTCATCTTGTCATGAAAATTCTTGTATTTGTATCGGAAAATTCAAGGTTCTGTCAACATCTTCGTTCAACGTTCTCTTGTTTCCTATTTTTTCCCTGATCATATTGGGTGTAAGTTTACGAATTTCTTATTATGATTGTTTTTTCTTTATATTCCGCAAATTTTAAATTCAGTTATCGAGCACAGAAACAATCCTAAAATTATAGTATTTTTCAAACATGAATAAATTAATTCTATTAGAAAATTACAGAGGTTTTGGAAAATTTATTTTTTCAAATAATTAATCCTGACGAAATCTCAGTGTAGTAATAAAATTAGCAGAATTATTCTTGATGATGTTATACATCAATTTTCCGCTAGACGGACAATGG